>JASGAU010384076.1:0-23649 GCA_030220045.1 Australoheros facetus
ACACACACACACACACACACACACACACACACACACACACACACACACACACACACACACACACACAGCCCTACTGATAAAGCTATCTGATGAATATTTGAAGCATTTCCTGTAGCAGCAAAAGGGGACTACTGTGCACAACTCTCAGTACTGATTTATATTTTGTTAGGAAAATGGGAAATAGCTGCAGTGATTGATCGAAACATGTGCAAACCGTACAATTCTAACAACCTTGAAAATCAATATTTGGTATGACCACCTTTATTCTTCAATGCGCAGCTTTCTTGTACGTGTCTTCAGGAATAGTTCTCCAGGCTTCTTGAAGGACATTCAAAGCTCTTCTTTGGATATTTGCTGCCTTTTGCTCCTTTCCCTGACATGATGATATCACGCTGCTTCAATAATGTTGAGATCCAGGCTCTGGGGAGGCCATTCTATGATTGATAGTGTTCCATTGTGTGTTTTTCTATCAAGATATGCTTTTAGTGCATTGGCAGTGTGCTTGGGATCATTGCCATGCTGAAAAATGAATTCATTGCCAGTCAGATGCTTTCCAGACTGCATTGCATGATGGATCAAAATCTGATGGTACTTTTCTGTATTCGTAATTCCATCAATTCTGACAAGATCTCCAACACCACTGACTGAAATGCAGCCCCAAACCATGACAGAACCGCCACTGTGTTTTACAGATGGCGGTAGACACTCACTGTTGTACCTCTCCTGACCTCCTCTGTACATACTGATGATTTGAGCCAAAGATTTGCAGTCGTCACTCCACATGACCTGTTGCTACTGATTTTTAGCTCAGTTCTTGTGTAATTCAGCAAAACTCAGCCTTTTCTCCCAAATGAATGGCTTCTTGACAGACACCCTTCCATTGAGACAATTTCAATAAAATGAGAAGTGAACAGTAGCTGGATTACCTGAAGGGCCAGATACATCTCTGAGAACAGGTCTTTGCTGATTTTTTTTACTGTTACTTAAGGACATAAGTAACAGTAAGGCCCGACACATCTTCTTTTACCCTCTACTTGTCCAGTTTCCTTACATTATTTTAAGGACAGACTGCATCCCATGCCAAGTTTTCAGCTCTTTGGGAATCACCTTGTTGGTACAAAAATACAATTTTATGCCTGTCAGACTTTGTTATCTTTGGGATTTTTCATAGATTCAACTAAAGAAATGGGGGAAAATGATGTGATTTTGTGACAGGCTGCTAGTAACAAAATGTCTAAAGATGCAACACAGGTCAGTGTTAAGTGGCTTAAACAAACAAACAAAAAAACCTGTGAAAATGGTGACGTACAAGGACTGGACTGAAAATGAGTAAAAAAACAACCAATGACCAAAGAAGAACTTTGAAAGACCTCCAGAAAGCCTGGAGAATTATTGAGAATTAATGTGTTATTTTTTAAAGTTAAGAGACTTCTAGTGTTTGTTTATGCAAGTGCCGTAATGTTCGGCAAGCAGGTGGGACTCAGATGCGTGACTGCGTAAAAGTTCACAAGTTTATTTACTGCGTAGCAATGGAACAGGGGTCTCAGATCCAGAGGGTTCAGGGTTCATCACTGCTCCTCCCCTCTCTCGCTTCTCTCACTGAACGGTCTGTCTCAGAATTGACTCTGTGCAGACAGAGAATAACAGGTAAGTGCAAAAATCCTTCTTGTTCAAGTGAAGCAGACAAAAACTTTGGTGCTGCTATACAGACGTGAATGATCTGACAATCCAGCGATGACTGAAGGTCCAATTTCTGCTAAAGAAGCCGTGGCACAAATGGGATGATGACCCACAGGTGTGGTTACCACCTCCAGGTGTGCAACCATGCATCAAGGGAAACTCCACCTACTGAGACACCAAGGTGAGGTTAACACACACACACACACCAACCTAGTTCCAGAGAACTGGCAGTCCATTACAGTAAGTACAATTAAAATATTAAAATGCTGGCTGTTGTTGTTAGCTTTAGCTGGGAGGAGCTCACCACCGTATAAGCCAAACAGAGTTTTCTAATATAATTATAAAGTAAAAGGGCATATTTGTGTAAGAAATTATGTTCTTCTTGCCTAACCAAGGAGTATTTGTAAAATAAAGCACAATTTTAATCTAACTGTAACCAAAGGAAATGTAACAAAACCTGGAAACTATGTCCAGAGGAGTCAGATCACAAAACAAACGGCTCCCTTTCAAATCAAAAAGGCTTCCTTTGTGCCCCCTTTTTCATTTTTTTTATTATAGTACCTTAATAAAGTTAATTCAGTACACTTTCAACTGGTTTATTAGTTTGCACTTTCCCTCCTTTTAAAGTTTGGACTTTCATCATTTGCCAGCATCAGTGGAGAGTCTTTGCAGGTACACTCTTGCAAAACTTTGCCTGCTCATTTGCAAAGCTAGGTTAAGCTTATGTAAAAGAGATGCATTCTGAGTACGTTGGAGGCCCGGAAACAAACATTTTTCCCCTCCTCCCCTCCCCCTGACAGCCGAGTGACAGCTATTTAAATGCAAACTGTCATTAACAAACACAACCCTGCGCGACACCTGCTTTAATCACAGCAACAAAGGCGCAGCAAGTGGCCGAGTAGGAGCCCCCTCTCTGTGTGATATTCAAATGATGGGGCGGTGCAACACACAAAAACAACAACATCAAAGAATAGGCTGTGCAGGGAGAGGAAGATATGCTGCAGCATGTGCCTCCTACCACCACTGTTAATCAGCTTCATTTTTAAAGTGATTAAAGTAAGAAGGGCTGAAAGTCACTAAATCGCTTACCCTTAGAACTGTGAGAAATTGTTGTGCTTTTCAACTCTTCTTTTAACCGTGGACATTTCACACAGAGACTTACGCAACGTGCTTTGACATTCTTTCCAAGCAACATTTGTTGTTGTTGTTTTGGGTGAGTGTACAAGACCGCGCTGCAAAAGAGCTACTGTTAGGAAGAGTTAACACAGTGTGCTCTGCAATTCTGTGAACTACTTTGCTTTGGACTGCGGCCGGATGTGTCTTGGTTATGGTTCTGTCTTGGGTTGCTGTTATTGTTGTTCTCCTTGGTCATAATTTAAATGAGGAAGTCATTGGGCTGTAACATCCTGCATGCCGGCCAAGGCCTGGGCACTTGTAACTAATGCATGGCATTTGTTTTGATTAGTTTTTGTCTTTTCTTTTTTCTTTTCTTTGCCACTGCTGCAGTATATCCAGCTGTGTTTGCAGCCGATTCTCTTTGTTTGTTCTTAGGACAAATCTGCGGAGAAAATGAAGATAAACATTTCTTTCCCTGAATTCTATTGTTCATTCATTCCTCAGTGGTGTGTGCATATTGCCAGCAAATATCTGTTGCCACTAAGAAATATTCAAAGGCCCCATAAATTACATAAGAGTGCGTGTTTCTGTTTTTTTTTTTATCACGGAACCTCCTGAAATTTAATATTTGGGTAATACAATTCACCAAATGCTTTACTATAATCTGAGCACAAGAAAATGAGGAAAAATGAAAGCAATTCCACCTTAAAGTTCTATGTTTGCAGATGCTCTTCTTAATGCATTGCGTCAACCATCAAATGCTCTTTTGGTGCATTTAGTTAGCAATCCTGGGAAATTAAATCTATATGCTTACAGACTGAGCTGGAGGCTATAAATCAGTAAAAATGCACATCACCAGCTACTGTATGAGCCACATTTGATTCACATGCGTCACTGATTAGACTTATTTCTGAAGTGAATCATGCATCTGGGCAGCATCCAGCAGAAGAAGATGTGCCGATCGCATCACGCTAAGTTTGGAACCAGTGCAGCGCCATTTATTAGACATCTGCTACAAGTACAGTAGAGAATAAATCAGGAGCCACTCTGACTAATCAAATTAAATCACACAACTGGATATAATTGATGGTCACAGCATATAATGCATATCTACTTCAGTTTGCAATGATATGTGCATGAAGCAGCATGTTTCATACACATATGCAAATGTCACACTCCAGAAAAACTGTCAACATGAAAAATGAGTCAGCTCCTTCACTGGAGTGAATATGGACCTATCAGAACCACCAACCTGCTTCAAATCCTCAATTTAAAGTCCTACTTTCAAACGCTCAAAAATAAATAAATAAATAAAGCCACTGTTTTGTATCAAGTGTGGACTGCATACATAAAGTCAACACTGAAGAGCTAAAAACTGCAGTTCCTTCACTGGCCACTTCAGGCTGACTGCCAAAATGAGTAAAGGCCCCCAAAATGCTTTTAAAGCATTAAAAATCATGTTCACAACCTGGTATAAAAAATGGGCTTATTGTTTGGTCTCTATGAAAAGTTTCTCCCTTTCTAACAACTGTATGATGGGTGCTTTTTAAACCAACACATCCAACATGATATAAATTTGAGGGCATAATTGACTGGGGTGCAAACAGGCTGCTGTAGCTGACTTCACAACCTCTAATCTGCATCCCATTTCTGGTGTTTTCTCCTTATGCAATTTTTTTTTCATGGAATGATGTGACAAAGAATATGAATACAATTCTAGTATTTTATTATTGAGCTTGCTAGGGATAGCTGATAACTCCTCTTGTCCACTTCTGCACCCCACACTCCAGTTAATGTAAATCCATGAAAGAAGATCTGTTCTGAGGCTTCAAAACACTTGATTCTATTTGTATACTGCCAATTAATAAAGAAGATATTTTCAACAAATAAATTAAACAAAACTAGTAATAAGCACTTGTTTATACATGTTAGATTCAACTCATTGTCATTGTGCGCACAAGGCACACAACGAAATGATCGTTCCAGATCACTCATCCAGAGACGAGCATCTGCGGTCATGCAGCCAGAGACCGGCGCTACCGGTATGTAATTTAGATAAAAAAATTTGAGCACATGTATGTTCTAAACTGGTACCTATATGCTGCTTTTCAAATCTGAGCACCCAAAGTGCTTTCTACTGCACACCTCAGACACCCATCACTTTCATTCTGTGCCTTTAAGCACTTTACCATTCATACACACACACACACACTCAACACAGCATGAACTCTGGAGGAACCAGGGATTGAACCAATGACATTTTGACATTCTGCTCTACTTCCTGGTGACAGCTGCCCCCATTAGGATGGGTCTCTAAGGCCTTCCCAGATAAGATTGTTTGTGAATTACGCAAGCGTTTTTAAAAGATCCCAGATTATTTTAAAGACACACCCCCCCCCGTATTGAATGCCACAAGGACCCACATTTTCAAATGACTGTCAAATAAAAGAAATCTCCAAGAACTCCCAGGTTCCATCTCACGATCAGCTGCTAATTCTTGTTGCTCCTGGTGTCAAAGCACAGTCAGAAAAGTGCTTGCACAAATTGACCAAATTGGGAGACGTGCCAGCCTTCGCTGTCCAAAAAGAACATTAGGACAAAATTCAGCCTGCCAATGAACATAAAGGGCAAAGACCGGATCTTTTAGAATAATGTGCTCTGGACAGATGAATCAAAGATAGTGTTTTTTGGATCAAAGCAAAGAAGAGAGAGGACAAATTGCATACCAACTGTGAGGCGTGGCGGTAGAAATGCAGTGGTTCGGCTTATTTAATAGCTACGGTAACATAGCGGGTATTAGCCACTGCAGGAAGTTTTCACTGAAGAATAACAGAAAATCACCAAGCTAAATTGCATAATTGAGGACAATTATGCAATTTGTGTAAAGGGGCCGTACAACTTCGGAAGAAGAAGAATGCATCTATTCATATTTTTATTGAACAAATGGGTGAAAATAGCTTTGTGGCATTTTTCAAGAACATGCTTTAAAATCAACAATTTATATGGAGGGTAATTTTTTATTTTTTTTTACATGGCTATAAGAAGTAATTTGGCCTTAACGCAAACTTAAAATGCTGCTCGCTGTGAAAACTCTTTCTACTAAAATTAGACCTTCAGTGAGCACAAAATGCCCAAGCCATGACAGTGAATGATGGTTTTATTTAAAATCATAATACTTTTAATAAATGAAGTACAGGGTGCACTGTGAACTCGTAAGACGTGATTAAATACTCTGCTCCCTCGTTAATTAGATTCCTTCAGGTGTTAACTGCTAATGCCAAGCCTCCCAAAACGCACTGGCAGTGAAGTCTGAACGGAGACGGCGGACTGTAAAGAGGCCGCTCTCTCTGTCAGTGGCAAAATTACCTTCATATCGGGCCTGTGAAGCTTATGAAGCCAAGATCAGATGAGGATTTGGGGAGATTTTCCTTCTCGCAGAGCTGAGAAAATCCACCAATCCAAGAACAAGACAATCCAGGTGACATTTAGGAAAGGAACCGGTGGAAGTCACTGCAATATAAAGCCATCGATCTGCACTTTGCAATTAACATTTGTGATGATTAGTTAGAAACTGTGGGGTGGGGGGTTGGGGTTGTTAACTATTATTTTTGTTTTTCATGTTTGGTCATTGCAGTCATTGACTTGATTATTATTTTATTTTGACTGTCCCTTCACACTAACAGCAGGGCTCAAACAGCTGGGATTAAGTGGCTTGATCATGTCAAAGACCTAATGTCTTTGACATGATCTACTGCATACATTAAGAATTTAGACATCCCATTTATGTACTCAGCAGGCTATACTAAATTAATTTCAAAACAGAGGATTTCCTTTCATTCATTTTGTGTAGGCATGTACCTCACAGAAACAATCTGGACAAGAAAATCCACTAATTTTCCTGTTTCGAGCTTGGACACGGGCATCTGTGGGTTCAGTTTACCCTCCTCAATGCACAGTAAATAATGCATGCATTTTTTTTTTCAGGTGGAAACATCAAGTGACTCTGAATATTGAATAAGAGCTCTGCAAAAAGGTAGCTATTTTTGCTTACTTTTTGCTGTGTGAGTGCCTTTTGTATTTGAACACACTCAAACCCTCCTCAACACTCTTTGTTCTCCAAACTTTTAACTGTACGCGTTTAACTGTGCCGTAAACTCGTCTCCTAAAATCTTTGCACTCGCTCAACTGTTTTGAACTGCATTTGACATGATGAATGGCAGCGCTGTCTTTGTACATAACAGTGAGCGAGAACGGCATCCAAAGTGGGCAGCAGTTGCTTTAATTCAGCTGGAACAGGGTGATGTGATACCTAGGCTCATACTGTGGATTTTAATATTAATATAGATGTATATTATATTACACCAGTGAGCCACAACAATACAACCACTGACAGATGAAGTGAATAACTTTGACTATCTTGATATAATAATACTGCTCAAGAAGTCAGACAGGTATAGGATGTCTTAGGCAGAGTGAAGAGTGAGTCATTGTAGTTGATGTATTAGAAATAGAAAAAATAGGCAAGCATAAGGATCTGACAGACTTTGGCAAAGGGCTAAACTGTGATGGCTTGGTAAGAGAATTCCCAAATGAAAGATCTTGTGGGGAATTCACAGTGTGCTGTGGTTTAAACTCTACACAAACTGCTCCGTGGTAGGACAACCAGGGAATTGCAATAGGATCAGGCTATATCTATGGGGAGCAAAGGGTAGCCCATGCAGTCCAGTCCCACATAAGAGTCACAATAGGCCTGGCTTAGGTGACCCTGAACCCCTAGTTCTGTTGATCCTAGTAGACCCCTCAAAATGTGCTGAGTTACTCTCTATTCTTGTACTCTATGCATTAAGGGTTTGTAGTTCATGCATTTTCTCTCTGTCTGCGCTTTCCTCTAATCTTTCTGCAGGTATCTCTGGCTCTGGAGCTGCATTTGTCTATTTTGCCATTGCTGGTCCCACAATCCTGCACAGTGTTTGTTGTGCGTTGTTTCTCATCTTCTTTTCTCTCTCCACTCTCCCCTCACCCCTACTGATCGAGGCAGCTGGGTGCCTCCCTCAGCCTGGTTCTGCCAGAGGTTTCTTTCTGTTAAAACATTTCCTTTCATTTTTCCATTCTCACTGTTGTGGAGTGGATGCTCAGAGGAAATCATTGGGTTTCTCTCTGTCATATTGTGCAATCTCATAAGTCAGAGCACTATGTAAACCGGGATGACTTAAGCTGTAATTTGGAGTCATGTAACCATAATGCTGACTGCAATAGAAAGGTGTCACAACATACAGGCGCCACTGCTTGCTACATGTGGGGCTGTATCGCTGTAAACGTTCTTAAAATTAACAGTTTAGTTTCAGAACTGGACCATGAAGATGGTAGCCTAGTTTGATAAATCACATTTTTTTAAATATCATGTGCACAGCTAGGTTCGTTTCAATTATAAAACCTGGAGAAGAGATAGTAGCAGGATGAACCTCTGACCACTCTTCTTCACAGAATTTGCAAAGTTAATTTAAATTGGTTGGTTTTCTGGCATAAACCCAGCTTTTAAGCATAATTCAGTAACATTTAAATTTTTATTTATATAGTGCTAAATCACAACAATAGTCACTTCAAAGACCCTACAATAATACAGAGAATTGCCACCTTATCTTGGTGGACAGTTTTGTGTGTCCCAGTGATCCCAGGGTCTGTGTTGTCTGGGGGCTTTTGCCCCCTGGTAGGGTCTCCCAAGGCAAACTGGTAATGGGTGAGGGACCAAACAAAGTGATTCCAAATAAAATACTATGGTCAACAGTATTGAATGATGCACTGAGGTCTAGCAGGACAAACACAGAGATGAGCAAACCTGTCAAGTCTCCCGTTTTGGCCGGGAAACTCCCGTATTTTACCCCTCTGTCCCGCCGTCCTCCTGTATTATTATTTCCACGTATTTTAATAGAATGTTTTTTAAAAAGCATCCCTGTGCCGCTCCAATCTGAATTGTCACTAGCCTCTCGAGAACTGCCACCTGCAGTAGCCTGGGTGGCAGTTCTCTATTATTGAAGTTGGAAGGGGAATCGCAGCTTTCACAAAAAGATGCAGATCCAGGACTTGGCCAATGTTTGGGACCTCCCTTCCCTGAACAAAAGCAACCGGAGGTCTCAGAGAAACACCAATGTGGACAGTGCTGAGTCAGCCACGAGACACAGCAGCTTTGCTACTTCCAAAAGAGGAAGCAGGAAGCATCTGCCCTGAAGTAAGTTTGTTAATCTGATCCGACCTCATTTATATTTTAGTTTAGCTGAAAAGATCGGAAAGTGAATTATGCTTTTCATGTGCATTTCAATGCAGGTTCTTCTGGAGCGCATCACTTGGCCACAAGCAGAAGATGATGATAAAAATGATGATGATGATGACGACTGCTCAGCTGACATCAAATGTTGTGTCGGATCCTCCAGGAGTTCATCAGAGGTTGGCTGTTACAGTACATTTGCATGTGTGATTTAAACAGGATAAGGATACATTCTAAAATTTTATATAAAATTTACTTTTGATTTTAGATTTGAGGTTTTCTTTTCTTTCTTTTTTTATGTAGCAACACCAACTGAACTGCTGAAATTCTGGACAGGCTCGGAGGTCCTGCCAACAGCTTTCTGCAGAGGAAATAACAGCCTCAACCTGCTCTGAGATTCTGCACATCCCTTTCCACTACAAGGATTACACTTCATTCCAGAGTGACTTGCTTCTTTTTCCACCTGCCACACAGGATTTGGTTTGGTGTGAAAGTGCCAGCTGATAATTCCATAATTCAAAGGTTTCAAAAATGTTTTTATATCTGTTCTGTTTCTTAATACTTTTTAATCAAAGGTTTTTTTTTTTTTTTAAGTTTTAAAAAAGTCATCTGGACTTGGTCTCATGAAGCTGACATTTCATCTTTTTCCAAGAGACTGTCAATTCAGAATTGATTTTCTTGTCTTGGATGTGACATGAAATGTCTCCAACTTCACAAAACCAAGTCCAAATGATTTCTTTATCAAACCTGAATGGCTGCAAATCTTCACTATTCTTAAAATAAAACAAACTTATCACTACAGGTACCAGAGCTGTCAAGGTTTCAGGAAAGTCCTGAGTTTACATGTGTTGACTTGCATGTACGCTATTCACAGGAATTCATTAAATAAATATTTTGGCTTCAAACTTGTGTGACTCACCAAAAAGAGCAAACACCAAGCAAGTGCAGTTTTTTTGATTCTTAGATCCACTTTTATTTACAAAATAAGCAAATGTTCTCAAAACTGAACAGCAGTCATATAAATGTTGTAGCCAAAGGACTGAGATGCAGCTTTTGGGTCAACTACCTCCTTTAGGGCTCTCATTTGTTCACAAGTCAGAGGGTACGCCATGTCTGGGACCATAATGTCCGAGTGCTGATTCTGAGGACGTCTGCTGTCTTCCCATTTGATACGGGAAAAGTCCAGATTCTACAGAAACAAACAGACTGAGGTGTTGAAACTGAAAAGACACCACATGCATATAAAAGCCTGTTCTAATGTTAAAACATGCACATGCTTCTGTACTATCTACTCCATGAATTGGGTGGTGTGCACAGCCCGGGGACCACAGCTGGTTAAGAATCATGTGGCCTTCTGTCCTGAGTGGGTGATTGTCCAAACCACAATGGAAAGTGTCTAAGTCCTTCTGTGGGCGTGGCAACAGAACAGGTGAGAAGCATTGCCAATGCTGAGGAAGCCACCTTCTTCAAGTTAGTGGAGAACATCATAGTAGATGCTTTTTACAGCAACCCACAGGTCCCCCCGCAATCTCTCAATCCTAAAGTTACACAAATTACATCTGAATATAAATATTTAAAGTTGATATTAAGAATAAAAGCATTGTTATAGATAATGCTTTAAAAGGTAGTTATGAATCACATCAGAACATGGAAATGGTTTGGCCACAGCCAGTGATGGTTTGGGGTGCCATGTCATCTGCTGGTGTTGGTCCACTGTGTTTTATGAGGTCCAAGGTCAACGCAGTCATCTACCAGGAAGCTTTAAAGCACTTCATGCTTCCTGCTGCTGACCAACTTTATGGAGATGCAGATTTCATTTTCCAACAGGACTTAGTACCTGCACACAAAGCTACCAGTACCTGGTTTAAGGACCATGGTATCCCTGTTCTTAATTGGCCAGCAAACTCACCTGACCTTAACCCCAAAGAAAATCTATGGGCTATTGTGAGGAGGAAGATGTGATACGCCAGACCCAACAATTCAGAAGAGCTGAAGGCCACTATCAGAGCAACCTGGGCTCTCATAACACCTGAGCAGTGGCACAGACTGATCAGTTCCATGCCACGCCACATTGCTGCAGTAATCCAGGCAAAAGGAGCCCCAACTAAGTACTGAGTGCTGTACATGCTCATACTTTTCATGTTCATACTTTTCAGATGGCCAACATTTCTAAAAATCCTTTTTTTGTATTGGTCTTAAGTAATATTCTAATTTATCTGGCTTTACAAGGAGAAGCACCTGAATCCGAACCTTCCATCAACAAGCGCAATGCAAAGCATCGGATGCAGTGGTATAAAGACCGCCGCCATTGGACGCAGTGGAGATGTGTCCTTTGGAGTGACTTCTCCATTTGGCAATTTGATGGATGAGCCTGGTTTAGAGGTTGCCAGAGAACGGTACTCATCTGACTGCATTGTGCAAAGTGTAATGTTTGGTGGAGGGGGGATTATGATGTGGGATTGATTTTCATGAGTTGGGCTTGGTCCCTTAGTTCCAGTGAAAGGAACTCTTAATGCTTCAGCATACAAGACATTTTGGACAATTTCATGCTCCCAACTTTGTGGGAACAGTTTGGGGATGGCCCCTTCCTGTTCCAATATGACTGCGCACCAGTGCACAAAGCAGGTCTATAAAGACGTGGATGAGCGAGTTTTGAGAACTTGACTGGCCTGCACAGAGTCCTGACCTCAACCCGATAGAACACCTTTGGGATGATTTAGAGTAGCGACTGCGAGCCAGGTCTTATTGTCCAACCAGTGTCTGACCTCACAAACACGCTTCTAAAAAAATTGTCAGAAATTCCCATAAAAACACACCTAAACCTTGTTTAAAGCCTTCCCAGAAGAAGGGAATATTTGTCACTTGACAAAGCCATTTTGAGGGAGGTAGCTGTTGTTGAAGAACCAGATCCATGGATGCAGATAGCAATCAGACCTCATGCATTTGCTGTAATTTTATTATGCTTGTTTGAAACAGGTCTGTCTTGCAAATGAGACTACCTGTATAAATAAAGGCTAAATAAATAAATGAATATCATGTCTGAGTCCAAATGAATCGCACACTGGCCCAGCTTTTCAAGTCAGTCACAACACAGTTCATTTCAGGTGTCAAACAGTCATGTCAGTCAAACAAAGTGGACTTTGGGAGTTAACTGTGTTCAGGCATAGTATGGATAGCCTGTGTGAGGTATGCCCTTAAAGTATCTGCTGCTAACATCATCTCTGGATATTAGAGGATAGCTTCACAGGCCTTGATGTCATTGTTATTCCAATGGCTTGAGAGGAATCTACTCAATATTAGGCAGGTGGTTTAATGGAATAGTTTATATTAGTAGTTGAGCTGGTGAAGCTTAACGTGACTGAGCCAGCAAGTTCTTCTGCATGAGTGACTATGCAGCCTGACAGGAATGGAGAAATAGAGCAGGGTGACCAACATCACGATTGTTCCGCCCAGTTGGAAGACTGTCTAATAGCATCTTCTTCATATTATGAACATCGTCCTGCAAAGTAGGAAAAAAAAAGGACCTTGATCATTGATTATAACCAGTTCTTTCCCTTGTGAATTTACTACAACTTTTGTGATAAATCCTCAGCCAGAAACAGCTGTGTTTGTTTTCCATCCTTACTCCTCCCACACATTTGGCCCTTGATACTTTGGGTTTCAACCTTGGCTCCTTGTCAAGTGCACGGGGTTTGCTCAATTTATATATTTATTTATTTTTTAACCGTGAACCCCAGTCAAATGCTGCTGCTGATTGCGGGGAGGTGTTAAGCACCTGAGGGCTGAAAGGAAATAATTGATTTTTGCCTACAAGGTTAGAAAGAGTGAACTTTGAAAACTCACACAGGCCCAGCAGTAGGCCAATTAATGGTTTTTGTTTGAAAAAAAGCATGAAGGAACTTCTAGTTTTATTTACCATTGCCTTGAATTAGTGGAAGTTTATCAAACACTGTGTCAAACAAAAGAACTCTTGACTCTGAGCCATCTGTGTCTGTAAATCTTAGCTCAGAAGCAGTGTGTTTACACAAACAAAATATGAACTTTTTAAAAAACTGTTAACATAAAATACAGATATTTTTAGTTCCCTCCATGCCTCTTACCTCGAAAGCAAGAGCGACTTTCAGTGAGATTAGAGAAGTTGCTTCACAATGCCATCTCCTGTGACTTCTATTTATACTGTTTAGAAACATATATTATTCAGCATCAAAGGGTTTTCTCAGCATACTTAGGATAATTTTCATTATATCATTGGGTTATGCATTTCCTTTTTTAAGGGTAAGGGAAATGGGAGTTTTCTTGCCCCAAATGTAAGTAGAAGTAATAATAACTGTTTTACCATTGGTCACTTTGAGTGCTGTTAGAAGCTTATGCAAGTCCCTCTAGACATGTAAGGGAAATGCAATACTAAGCAGAGAAACACATCTATTCTAACAGAATTCACTGCATTAAGGCACTCTCTCCATATGCTTGAAGTGAGAACCCTTTTTACCTTTTAAGTTTTCATTTTCTGTGGTGGATCAGCTTCTAAAAACAATTCATGGCTGAGGTAAATGCAACCACCTCACAGTGCTCATGTGAATCTGCCCATCCGTCTTCTCCCTTCTTCATTGTTTGTACTGCAAAGCAGGTTGCATCAGGCAGCTTCAGACAGCAATCAAGCACTGTCTATGAAATGTTGGTTTTATTTAAGCTCTTCCATTTACCAAACCCCTGCAGACCAAATAAAAGAAAAAGAAAACATCACGTAGTTTAGTACTGTTGGTTCATATTAAAACTTAAAGTTAATTCACCTAAATTAACCAGACGGAGTAATGTGTAACTTATTATACAGTACAATACAGTGCTAAAATAGCAAAAGGCATGTAAAAGGTATTAAAAGAACATCTTAGGTTAATCAAGTTATCGACTAATGTTGGGTAGGTATATGATGTGGCTGTTGATTACTGTTTTTAGCAACAAGTATGAGAGCAGAGCAGTGTGTGGATGGCGGCGGGGGGAGGGACTCCTGGGATTTAGGCTAATGTTTCTGTCCTACTGTCTGGCTGGACTGGCAAATCAGTGAGCAAAATTGTATTACTTTGGAAACATCAGCAGGGAGAGGCTGAGGAGAAAAACAGGAGGATGTGGATGTGTAGCAGGACTTGAGAGTGACAGAAAATTGCAAAGCAGCTATGCCACAGAGGACTCTTTGGAGGTGGAGAACTTTTCCCCTCTGTAATCCCCTGAAGTGGACATTATGTGATGGAGCACCATAGTGGTTCCGTGAGCTATATCAGTTTAAGCTGCTGGTTGCAGGCCTGTAAGTGCCTGTAGCTGAAGCTCTCCTAGCTTAGGTAATGCAAGTACAAGAGAGAAACAAATAGACTTGAGTGACCATTCTGTCATCTGGAACCACTGACAAGCCATATGAGGCTCTGAAGGAAAACACTGGAGTCCTGTAGTACTTCCATTGTTCTACTGCCATCAGAAGTGCAACTCCTTTCTGTCTAAACCAGTCTGCCAGCACTGAAAAATATTAAGTAGAGAGTGAATAATAAACTCCAGTGAATAATGAGTCTCAGTCAAAATATACATACAGTAAAAGCATATAAATAAGTTATGACACTGTGTCTATAAAAGACAAAAAATGTACCTGATTTAAATAAAATCTCCTTGAGTTGTGATACACCATTCTTAGTGCTCCGGCCATGCTTTTAACACTTTCTGGAAGTCCTATTCTGTCAGTGTATAAGGTCCATCTGTGCTGGATCCCATCAATTATATTAAAAGAGTGACCCTTTACTTAAGTTTCATTTTTAAGAAGTGGAAGACGTCTCAGGGAGCCAAGTCTGTTGGGTCGAGTTGGTGGAAAGCAAAAACTGTGCAGCCACAAAATTCAGTTGTATTTAATGCACTGCGTCCGCCATAAGTCAGTTTGCTTGCAATGCATATCCTCCCACAAATGCCTCAGGACATTACAGTAGAACTACCCAACAGTCTTATGCTGAAGAAAATGCTACAGTAATCATAGTCTTGGTTGTGTACCTGATTGGTGACTCTGACTCTTCTACTGCAAAGACTGGAAGAGTCCAGTCACAAACTCTTCAATAAGAAAGTCAAGTAATCCAATGCATTCTGTTAAAAATCCTCACAGACAGTTTTTCTTTTGTTCAGGAGTTAAGAGCCTGGGCAGAAACCTGGCAGCAATGCAGTGAAAGTTTGATGTAATGATTCCCTAACTGATCCAAATAACAACCTCTCTCCATCCAGATTTTGACACACAATCTGCTCAGCTTCTTTAGCTTCTTTTCAGGGGTAGCTGCCATGAAGGGCTTTCCTGACTGCATGTCATTTTTCTGTGAAGTTTTGCCTCTTTTAAAACGGGAATGCCACTCAAAACTTCACCCACCTCAGTGTTTTACAGCTGCAGGCTTTCTGGAGCATTTCTAAGGTCTCTTTTGCAGATTATTCAAGTTTTAAAGACAATTTGATGTTGCCTTCCTTCAAGTTTGAGGTCCATAGTGACATAGAAAACATATTCTTCCAGTTGGTCATAACTACATGCCATCACATAGAATCCTGGCTCAGGACAGTTACCTGTTGCAAGTGCATGGCCATACTGGGCTCCTGTTGTGCACAATAGATTCTGTGTAGATTCTCAGTCATCCAGGTCATGGTAGTCTTGCAAGCTTGAACAGCAGGCAGCTGGACATCTTGGATCAGAGGCAAAACATCTCGTCTTTTTGTAGCCAAATAGAATGCAGCCCTGAGATCCCTTCTCATGCCTTTCAACCAGTTCTGGTATGTTTTAGTATGAAGATGAAATTTATATTTATCAGTCACTTTATAAATTTACAGAAGATATTACAGCAAAAAAAAAAAGCTTCATTTCACAAGTCTTATACAAACATGCAATCTGAGTAATTTCCCTTACGCCTTTACTATTTGTGGTACTAGAGTTTTATATTGGTTTTATTAGGGATTTTTTTTTAACTCAATGAATAAAATGACAAATGTTTAAAAGTAAACTCCAGTAAGTTAATAAACAGTGGATCAACCAAATAATAAACAATTAAATAATACATTAGACAAAGAGCAACAGACAGAAAGTGCTGACTTAACTTCTCAGTTCATCTTATCTTGGAGGTTTGGCCACAGTACGTACAATTAAAACATCACCAATGTCACCACATCAGGAAGAAGATGTGCTTTATGGCTCTATCGCTGATGAGAGGAATCTGGGTCATGAAAAACCAGCTTGGACAAGACCCAATGACGAAGGCCAAACTCACAGCACCCAGAATCTGTTTAGATAATGGCATTATAAATTGTTATGGTTAGTTTAGAGCAGTGCGCTTCTGATTCTTTTTCTGATTCTTCAATATATAAACTCTTTTGCATGAGAACTAAAGTGTTTATGACTCATGTAAAAACGTACTAATAGTTTAACACAATATCTAAGTAAGATGCGACTTAAGTAAATTAGAAATATGTATACACAATTCAGAAGTTCAAAGATTTAAACTTATTACATATCTTAAGGTCATATACATGCTATTTCCCCCAAATTATAGTGGTTTACACATTTGCTTGGCAAGCAAAAGGTCAGTGGTTCAATTTCAGTTAAAGACACAAATCCCCTTTGGGGTTGTGTCAGGAAGGGAATCGAGCACAAATACAGCCAAATCAAATATGTGTTGCTACCTGCTGTGGCGAAAGGTAAGAGCTTTGCTATACTAGTTGCAGATTTGTAAACATTTGATTACATGTTTAAAATTAGGCCACTAAGGACAAAAAATAAATAAATAAATAAAAAATCTGCACTGAGAAGTTTGAAGCATTTCTATCTTACTCAACCACTGCTGCTGCGGTAGCTACCCACATCAGCTTTTTATTATTTATTTTTATTGGGGTCATAAAGATAATGAACATGCCCTTAACAGTGAAGCTAATAAATAGCATTAAGCTAAGCTCGTCCGGCTACTGTTTAGTCACCAGTGTTTTCAGATATCACAGAACCCTGGGCCAATTCTGTGTGCTTCAAAATAATTTCAAGTTGAAGCACTGGAAAATGAAATGCGCTTTGTGAAAGTTTGAAGACTAAAACATCCACTTAGTGGTTAAGAGTAAAAATAAATCAATTACATCTGGCAAACCATGCATCGATTGAAACAAAGCCCCACGATTTAGATGGTTTAAGTCATCTAACAAAATACCAGCAGCACAACAACAAAAATGATCCCTTACTTTGTAATACGAGTATATGAAAAACCTCTTATCTTTTCTGTTGTGCATGGGGATAGAAGTGAAAGGGTTATTTAAGTTTAAGTGATATACAACTCATAGCAGTAATCTAATGATGCAGCACTTTTTTTTTTGTTTTTGGTTTGTCTGAAAAGTTTTTATTCTATAAGCTCCATATAACACATGTTATGTGAGACAGGAGCACAGTCATAGAAAATATCCCAAATGAAGCAGGAGTGAGCTATGCTATCATCGTCGGGAGCCACTGCTTGGGGGACATCGAATCAGATTTATGTGAAATGATTTAGGAGATAAAACCAGGATGTTCTACATTTTGGCGTGTACATATCCATTTATGTAATTAACTAGGAGTGCTCCCGTTAGCGACAACCGTTAATAAGCTCCAGTGGGAACATTGGGAAGCAGGTGAACCCGTGGCCCCAGAGATGTTAAACACAGATGAATAGATGCCATAGCACACACACAGCCTAGTAAATCAGATAAAATGAGCAGTGGAACAGGACTCAAATGGGCCTCACGGTGAAAACTCAATATCACATAAATGGACAGACCTCTCATAGATATTGGAAACTGGTAACCTTGCCACTGCGAGGTCACCTTTCCTCATTGCTCAAACATGCATGTGCATTTACTGGCTTTACCCTCATCACGAGCATTTTAGCCTTCAAAACCTTTACATGTGCAGCCTGGGTATGATGAACATTTGGCTAAATTAAAGCATAATTTTTCTAGCTGTGGTAAAAAAAAAAAAAAAAGACAGCAAAAACAATATATTATCTAGTCATCTGTGTTATTCCTAACTGCCTGCATAGCTGGCTATATTATGTTCATGTTAAAGAGGCCACAAGATGCAAGGTCACAAGTTTGAATTCCATTTGTAGGAGTGGCAATCTCATAGATAGATAGATAGATAGATAGATAGATAGATAGATAGATAGATAGATAGATAGATAGATAGATAGATAGATAGACAGACAGACAGACATGTGTGTTACTGAGATCTGGTAAATCTTCTTCAAGTATGACCCATTTAAATTCTGTATTTTGTGGTATATTCCTTAGAGATGCCTGAAAATCCTTTACTGCTTCCACTACCTTTGAATGAATCTCAAATGGCTTCTCCTATACACGTAAAGTTAGGCTATTATGGGTTTTTCTATACTTACTTTTACCTTTGTTTTACATTGAACTGAGTAGCAGCAGGAGAGGGCCCAGAACATTTACTTTCTTTCAAAAATATACATTCATTTTATGAGGCTGGGAGAGTTTTCACTGTCTTCAGCTTCCCCTGTCTCCTAGACATTAAGTTTATTTGGTAATAAATTGTTATTCATAGTATAATTGTGATTATATTCAGAGGCAATGTTTTTTTGTCGTCTTTTTTTTTGAGTAAATAGTGGTACTGCACCAGAGTTTGAGGGAGCTCACTGGGGGTGGATGGTGGGCCTTAAGTTTTTTCCAGAGCAACAGGGATTGGAACCACACTAAACACAAATAAACTTACTTGTACACCTCACAACTGGCTCGATTTACTGCATCCTCAAGCCAGTGTACACACAACATTGTCATCAGTGCCACTATGCTGAAGTTGACTAACTCAAACTGATCGAGGCACGGCTGTTGGTATGCTGGCATGTGTCTCTGAGTTTTTGCTGCAGCCTTGCATGTCAATGAGAGCACCATCCCTGATCTGATTATTCTTGGAGGAAATCAGACTGGACAGAGGCACCAAGATGAAGTGCTCAACCTGTACTTGTGCCATTCGTGCAGTAGCACCTCGCCCTACAGCTGTTTCAGCAGGACAATGTCCATACCCACACCACCAGAGTAACACAGGCCTTTCTGGATCTGCAACATATCCAGTCACTTCCTTGGCTAGCATTTAGTCTTGATATGCCTCCTATTGAACATGTGTGGGACACGCTGGGTCGACGTGTTTATCAGAGGCAGCCACAACCAGTGACCACGGCACAGCTGCAGGCTACGTCCAGGAATGGAGAGCAATTCATCACCAACAGATCCAGACACTTGTGCAGTCCATGCACAGATGGGTGACTGCTTGCATCAGATCCAGAGGAGGCCATGCCTCATATTAAACATCTTGTATATACACATTTTAGTGCTTAAAATGTATTTAACACACACTTGCACTTCTTTCTTTTTTCTCATGCTCCTCAGTTGAGGCGAGTTAAGTAATAAGGCAATAAATGATCAAACCTTTACTTAATTCACATTTGACCAAAAATGACGTTTCATGTTTTTCACACAGCCTTTGATGTTATCTTCGCTCAGCCCCGTCTCACAAAACTACAGGTTTACAGCTGAAAAGTTAAAAACAAGAGAAAAAAATCACATGAAGGCTAATCATAAATAAACACTCGAGACAACAATAGTCTAATATAGTTAGAGGCTTATATATTCTCTGCGAACTATAGCACCATGCCACATATCATTAGGAAGTTATTTAACACACAAATTCACTAGAGAGAATAGGGAATAATTAAACTGTTTGATGCCTGAAATATCCATTTAGATTCATAATGCAAGAAAACAGAGCTGAGAGCGTAAAGGGAAATGAGAAGAAACACACCACGATTGTACTGCAGGTCATATTTGATAGAATAATCCTGCAAATTTAAAGATCAATATGAGCTGAATTTGGTTAGCAAAATATAGCTAACAGCTTTATTTTCTCCTTTTAAACATATTTATGTATTGGTAGTGAATAAAACAGGGGCAGAGATGCCAGAATATACTGCAGGTCATCATTTGTAGTGTCTTCAAACACTATAGCTCGGTTGTCTCACCATTTTTACGGCCTCTGTAATTACAAAATGGTTTTAACCTCTCCAGTGCAACTGCCTTCACTTACAATCTTCTAATAATAAAATAAAGTCCTGTAATAACCCCCATAACAATGAACTTATCTGAAAAGTGTCCCACATTTATGTTGGCCCTAATTGCATAGAGTTATGGTCTATTAGATGGGTCTAGAATAGCAGCACTTGGTATTTTCGTGAAGTGGGAAGATGAGATAGGACGTGTGTGAAAGAATGCATAGTGGGTTTTTTTTTATTTTATGAGGTTTTCTGTGACTTTGGGCTAGACACCCTCTAGCCCTGCCCTTTTACTTTGTTTATTCATTCCTGTGATTTAAATAATGGAACTCCCATGTTTTGCCTTTGAGCAGTGCTCTTGTACTTCATAGTTGCACAGGAAGAGTGCTTGGATTACCAGCCGCTGTCTCAAAGGACTTTACTTCACAGCAGAGATGAAGATGGATTATTTTATTTTTTTTTAACAATGTCACCTTGATGGAATCACAAGATAGGGGTTCAAGATTTCTCGAGGAGACATTCTGAGGAAAAGTTGTCGAGTTGCGTTGCACTTTGATGCAGTGTGTCATGTAAGGTGTCGGTTAAAAATAAGACTTCCAAATCTTATCCCCCCCCAAAAAAAAACAAACAAACAAACAAAACAATGAAATATATTTCCTGACTTCAGGTGCACAGAGAGAATTTGCAGGCGCTCATCCTTTAAGTAGCAGTTGGATGAGCTATATTCCCAAATGACCATTAATGTAGAACAAGACATATCTTCTAAGTTATGTGCTCTTATTTTTGGGGAACATAGGCCTGATTAGCATACTCTCCCACTGCACGAGTCCCTTTGGAGGTATTTAGATGATTTGCACGCTGAAATGTTTTCATAGATTCATTGCAGTTTTTCCAGCGATTCAATAAAATGAGAGTCCAGCCGCATCTCCAGACTCTTCAGTCTCGCCATTCTCCAACCCTCTCACTCTTTCTCCGTCCTTCAGACTGCTCAGCTACAGCTCTGCAGCGGTAATTAACAGTAGTGCTACATCTGGGGAGACACTGCGAGCTATGTCAGAAAATTAGGCTGTGGAATAATGAGGGTTGAGGGACATGTACTGCCGGTCTGTAGCGGTGCATTAAAAATCAAAGGACTTTCACAGCTAATTGGAGAGGGGTTAAACTGCTTGGCTGCCTCACCTCTGTCCCGAGTTCTCCACCCGAACCCGCCCCTAGGAGATGAATACCTCCCTTTTTACTTTAATTTTGTGTTTCATTTCCATACCAAAGTGTGTGTGTGTGTGTTTTACAGGGGAAATTTGCAGAGTTGAGACACCAGTGAAAGAAGTTTGGCTACACAATGTGCAGGTTCAGTTTGAACTTCAAGCAGTATCTTGTTATGATATCACTGTCTATCTAGATCTAGACTGGATAGGCCACCCAGGTAGGCTGAATGGCCACAAATGTCCTCATGATTGTACACAAGCTACACAAAGCATAAATCAATGCAGAGTTTTCTCATTTCAGCTGAATTAGCACAGCATGACAAGGAGACACCCCTTCTCCTGCCTCTCCCTGGTTACGATCGTGGCATTGGCAACACGACACTGCATAATGAGCACAGCCACGGTCCACTGCTCAGAGGAATACCATGTACACACACCCTCTTTGCTGTGTTTGAGCTTGTGTGGCACAGCTGCTTGGTGCCGCTGCGGCTGTACAGGGGCTAATTACAAGTCAGCAGTTATATTTATGTGTATATTTAAGGAAAAGTCAAACCAAATTGTGTTCTTTGCGTCTGAAATGTACAAGATCAACAGTGCATTGATTTAGCAAGTCGGTGTTTGTTTTTCCACACATAGTGCATCCAGAAAACGGCATTCATGACAAATTATCTTAATGAACGAGTCATATATTTTAATTATAGCAATGTGTTTAGTTACGCTAATGCAAACGGTTTATAATAAACTAATATTAAAGGAGACTGGTAACACAGGATCATTGGCCAGAGTAATAGCCTACTAATGAAGCATAATGACATTGTACGAATATGATAATTGTGCACTAACAAGTCATAAATAGAATGTTAGCTGTTTTACTGCAGTGATGCTATTTTCCCTGTTGCAATGTAGGATACAGAAATTGTGCTTTTATGTATTATTATTAACCATGAATAACAAAATATCAGAAGTTGACACAATAAAAGAAAATGATAGTTAAAGAAAGGCTTTTGAAACTTTGCACTTTATTTCTGTGAGAAAGTTAGTTGAGCAATGTGTCGCAGAGAGTGATGCAAGGAGTACACTGGTAAAAAGAAAGTACACCCTTTGACAAGGTTTTACTTATCAGGACATAATAAAAAATTATCTGGTCCTTACCAGGAGCTAAAATGATCAAAATACAACCTCAGATGAACAACAACATACTGCACCATGTTTCTTTTCTTTTGCAGACATTCTGTTGTAGATTTGCTGCTGTGGTTGGGATCATTTTCCTGGAGTTGTCCTGGCATGAGGCCGGCTTTAGCTGTTGGTCAGATGGCCTCACATTTGACTCTAGAATACTTTGGTATACAGACGAGTTCATGGCTGACTCAGTGACTGCAAGAGGCCCAGGTCCTGTTGCTACAAATCAAGCCCAAATCCTCACCCTTCTACCACCATGCTTGATAGTTGGTATGAGGTGTTCGTGCTGACATGCTGTGTTTGGTTTTCTCCAAACTGTGCATTACGACCAAGCATCTCCACTTTGGCCACATCTGTCCAAAAGCCATTGTTCCAGAAGTCTTGTCATTTGTTCAGATTTGACTTTGCAACCCTAAGCTCTGCCGCCATGTTCTTTATAGAGAGAAGAGGCTTTCTCCTGGCAATCTTCCCAAACAAGCCATACTTGTTCAGTCTTTATCTAATTGTCATGAAATTTAGCATTACATTCTAACTGAGG
Source organism: Australoheros facetus (assembly GCA_030220045.1). Lineage (NCBI taxonomy): Eukaryota > Metazoa > Chordata > Actinopteri > Cichliformes > Cichlidae > Australoheros > Australoheros facetus. The sequence continues at coordinate 23,062 of JASGAU010384076.1, forward strand.
CCTGTAGAGTCTGAGATGTAGCTCTTGGGTTTTTTTGTAATTTCTCTGAACATTGCATGGTCTGATTTTGGGTGACTTTGCAATTTTCTTTGTCACTGTAGAATAACGGACTTCAGATTGTTTGGAAATGATGGGCAGCAACAATTGCTTCTCTGAGATCATGGTTATTGTTGTTCCTCCTTGGCACTGTGTTAATGCACTCTTGAACGCGCCAGACCAGCAAACTGCCAAAACAAATGCGTTTATAGAGGCACGCACACTTACTGATGATCAGTTAATCAAGTGCGTTTGATTAACAGCACCTGGCTGACTTGAGGCAACTTAAACTTGAATTGAATTGAATTGCTACTTACCCTCTAAATTTCTCTGGAAGTGTTAAGGGTGCACTTAGTTTTTCACCACTGCTTCTGAATTTTGGTTTAATTTTTATTAACTAAACAATGACACAAAACTACAACACATGACACAATATGTCATGTGTTGTAGTTCATCTGAGGTTCTATTTACCTAATTTTAAGACTGGCTAAGGACCAAATTATTTTTGTTATGTCCTGATATTTAAAACCTTAGGATTGACAGTGGATGTAC
>JASGAU010384081.1:279-25822 GCA_030220045.1 Australoheros facetus
ACATGTAACAAAGGCTTATTATTTAGCTTTCTATCTTGAACAGCTATGACGTAAATTCACCATTCCATATGGAAACGAAAAAGCAAAAGCAAAAAGCAGCTTTTGACCAATTTAATAAGAAAATTTAGAAGATGGACAGACATTTAGTGCTGTACTGCAGAACAAAAGTAAAACGGCAGTTGACTGTAAGTACTGTTGTGATACACACTGCAAAATCCACCCAGTCCGTTGCCTTGCCTTCATCTTTAGCCATTTCTGGATAGCGCTAGCTGGCATTGTTAAACCAGTCTGTTGTCAATATTTACCAAGAATTTTGCCAAGAGGATCCCTGTTTTTTTTTGTTTTTTTTTAAAGCATGCATAGTGATCCATTAAAAGTGAAGACAGTTACAAATACAGCTAAATGTTCAGGCAGTGCTAATGCCGTTGCACACGGTGCGACTACGGGAAGCTGTAAATATGAAAGGCTGTCTGTCATGGTCTATTTTGCTGATTGCTTTTCATTTCCTCATTGACAATGTGTCTCCAAATAAAAGAAGCACCCTCGCTCTACATCATGAAACTAATGATAGTGCTTTCTATTTATTAATGCAAGTCCCACGCTGCTCTCTACTTGACTGCATTGAAATGCAATATAAATCATTGTATTTGCTTTAGATTCCAGTGTAGCATGGAAAATCCATGTCTCAATTAAAGGGACTAAAGACTTACAAGAAAATAAACCTAAGGATGTGTTAACTTAAAATTGCTCAAACACACTTTCCTACATTTAATTTTCACAAAATCTTCTTAAAAGTATATATATATATTTTAAATGCTAGCGGAAACCCACCCTATGGATTCATGTATGAAAATACAGACATGTATGTTAAATTATCATGTGATTTTATTATTTTTTTTTTTTTATAAATTTATTAAATCAGTGTAGACAGTAAGATGAATAATAAACATATTTTCTTCTTCATTGGATAAGAGTAATCAGCTCCTACACATAATCTATGTAATTTGTAAGGATTTGAGTCTTATAAAGTAATTCCCAAAAACGATATAGATGTTGATTACATCTGTAATCCCGGTACCCTAGGTAGTTTATATATTTATTTTCATCTAGGTTGATTGATGGATCTAGGAGGAATTGGGGAACAGACAGATATGCACACACACACTACAATCATTACAGTAAGATTTATATCTTAACAATGAAAGTATTTTTACATGTCACTGGTTTCCAGATATAATTTAAATCATTGGAAGTCTCTGCAGTTGATCAAAGGAAACCATGTCAGTTCTTGTGAACTGATGTGGGAGGGTAAGGAGGAAGTAGAATTAGTCCAACTGTAAATCTTTTCTTCCTTATTGGATTTCTGTGGTATTGGGTGATACTTGGGTATGACTCAGTGACAAACTTGGGCACTATAAGAAACTGCTGTTTCCTTTTGACTTAAGATCTCTAAACCCTTCCTCCCTCCACCAAATACAATAGTACTACAGACATTGCCCAGACAGTGTGTGTTGACATTGTGTAATTTCTTTTAATGCTGTTAACTGTTTTGGTGCAGGAGATGTCCTCTTTTTGTGGCACTAGCGATGACGTTGAAGATGCAGGTCAAGAGGCCACAGAAAAAAAGGCAAGCGTGACATTTTTAAAGGCATTTGTATGAGCTGAAGGCTAAGAAATGCACCTAAACCCACCAAAATGTGTGTATTTTATTTGGTTTTAGGAGCTCTTTCACTCCTTATAGAGCTGTTATCATGTATGCACTGGTTACAGTGATGTTTCCATAACTTAAATCAGGCTAATCTCCCCTTTTAAGGTCATCTTCTAGTGCATGTCCAGAGGGGTATACTACAGAGAGAGGTCAGCATAGCCAGGCTTTGTTTGCGTTGGATGGCTTGACACAACCCCAGTAGGAAATAAGGGGTATCACGATGATTATCAAAAGGGGCTTTCACATGTTGTGTGGCTCTTCAGCACAAAAAGATCCCTGTGAGTGCCACCTACTCTGAACTGAGACATTATCAGATGATAAAATAGTGGGTTTTTTTGTTTGTTTGTTTATTTAAATCATGAAAAATCTAACAGTAAAATGCAACACTGCTGCAAATCAGACAGGAAATTAATGCTGCAAAAACCTGTTATTCTTGGGATTTAATGATCAGAGTGGTAAAATAATCACTTTAATTTGAGTAAATTATTTTAACACTGCTGTTCGTTTTCAATGTGACAGCCACAGAAAATTTAAACTGAATACATTTAAACTTTAAAGGTTACTGTCCCACAGGCTGATAAAGGAGACATGGAAATCACTTCAGTTTGTCAGCAGATCAAAGTGAATTTAAGTTTGATTAAACAATTATTCTGTGTTCTAGTAGCTGCAATTCCAGCAGTGTAAAAGAGACTTAACAGTAGATTAGAATCAAGTAGAACAACATTTATACATTTAAGTATACGTATGTTCCAGTGACCGTGCGATGCACAGTTTGTCTGGCTTCATGCGTGATGTTAGTGAGGTGAACGGCTTAAGAACTTGCACATAATGAACATGTTTCCCTGTAGAGAATCTATATTGCTTTTTAAAACATGCTATAAGTAAAAGAATCTGTGACAAACACGGCACCTCCAGTGGATTTTAAACTGAAACACTCAACATAACCTGCTCTTGATCAGGGTAAGTTACCATGATAATTTAGCCAGGTAAAAAGAGCCACTTTGGTGACACTGAAAACTTGGTAAGCTCGCTAAACCATGACTCTGGCTTTGTAGTACACCCCTCAGATGACTTGCTGAAATAAACTACATTTAAAAAAAAAAAAAAAAAAACCTTCATAAGCCAAATCTATACAACATGCATTGTGACTGTGTAAATGCTGTAAGCCTGATTTGGTTTTGATTTTTAATTAAAAAAAATATATATATATATATTCCTGGCTTATGTGCCAGCTGCCAAGATTTATAGGCTTGTAAAACTATGAAGAAAAAAAAACCTCCACATCAATTCCTGGCAGTTTTCCTGCTGATAATTTCCTGTAAATGCTTGAACCGCCATCACAATTTGAAGCACTGCTTAGTTACAACGTTACTAAACATTTCTTCAACTGTGTTTTGCTGAAACAAATAGTGAATATACCTTGGTTTTACTGAGTTCTTTGCTATTGTGTAAAGATAATAAAAAACAAAACAAAAAACATTAAAAGTACTGATTCATATCTGTCCAGGATTTTAGAATGTTTGTTTTTAAAATGATTTGGCAAATGCCGATAGTGATAATTTAATTGGTATTTTTTCTTTTGTGCCAGGGAAACAAAGAAAGTGTCATAATGGGGACAAACAGTCTGTTTTAAAGTCTCTTGGTTCCTCATCACACTACTTGTGAACATGTACATAGCACAAAATTGATGGAACACAACAGAAAAGTTTCAGCCACTGCCTCCAGTAAATTTTAGCTTTGCCAACAACGTTCAGTATCAGCAGCTACTGATGTCTGGCCAGTTTTGTTAATCCAGTGTTAAAAGCATTGTTCATGGGCTTTTTACATTCTTCAGCATGGTGTGATGTAAACTGTTGAATTGTTGTAACAGTTTTGTGTCTGTTACAGGATGTCGAACATCCACGTGTACTCATTCCTGAGTTATGTCGGCTCTTCTACCAGCTGGGATGGGTGACGGGGACGGGTGGTGGGATCAGTCTGAGACGAGGGTTCGTATGCAGATCTGTTTTTTTTCCTCGCAGAGCATTGAAAAACATCAGCAATGTTTAGGTTCTTATCTTCCACTGCTCATCTGTGAGGTTCAAGTCCAGTTAAAATTACTTATTGACTCACTGTAATAGGAATGCCTTTGGAAATATCAAAGATACCAAAAAGTAAGTGTGTGGAGGTGGTTATGGTTCAGGATTCAGTAAGACTAATGGGAAGTTTTGGGGTTTTTTATTATTAGTTTTGACAACGTATGTGAATCTAGGTTAGAAACACAACTGCATAGTTTTCCTGTAATGAAACAGAATTCAAACCGAAGGCTTTGACAGGTTATTACAAGCATCTTTGAACTGTGTTGTCTTGGAAGGCAGCTACAGAGAAAGCACCACCCATTAGCAAATCTCTTTGAAGTGTGGAATGGCAGACATTTATTTAAGCCAACAAGGTAACTTGATGAAACTTCCAGTGAAGCCAGATAACCATTCAGCGGTCATAGCCTCATGCACACTGGCAACTCTAAAATGATTCGGGGGAGAGTTTTTCATCTTGTTGAATGATTATACTTTTAGATTCAAATAGAAAATGAGCAGTTGTATGCGCCACTTAGGATCATTCTTCAAAAAGGCTGCAGTTTTGACAGAATAACTATTTGTCAGTTGCTTTCGTTTTTTTTTTTGTTTGTTTTGTTTTTTTTTTTTACATCTTGTCCAACAAAAAAAAAAAAGGGGGGCATTTGACGCAACCCTGTGTCATTACAGACAGAGCATGCCGCGGTAATTTGTGGCTACAACATTTATCACCTCAGTGCATCTCATGATGATAAACGAAGTATTACCAAACAGCACAAATCAGATGTACTGGAGCTAATGTAGAATCCATAATGCAGTAGTGTTGTTTTATACAAGTATTTTTTTATATCTGTGAGTGCAGGTCTGAATTTTAAGCTCTTCTGCCCCCCCACAGCTGCTTTGGGTTGAGTCAGAAATGACTCACAGCTTGAGGCGGCCTCACCGAAACTTGCACTCAAAATCAATAAGCTTACTCTTCTATCTGGAAGTGCTTGTTGCTACATAAAGAAGGGAACAATGGCGCCGTCTACTACACTCTACTGGGAAACGTCAAGGCACAAAACATTTAAGCAAAGAAAAAAGATTGTTTCAAAGATTTTGAGGAAATCAGCTGAGTTTCTCTGTTTAAGCGCTGCCACTCTTGCATTTGTTTGCATTTCACTTGAGACTTTGTTCCATCAGGTCTTGCAGCCAAAGCTGTAGAATATCAGATTTTCTAACAAAGAGAGTGCTGTATTGGAGAAATATCACGTGTTATTTACACATAACAGTTGTGATATTTACACTTCAGTTCAAAGACCGCCCCAAGTAAATGGTAGAGCAGAGCAATACAGCGGTTCAGCTAAATGGCCAAACTCTGGACCCACACTGTGTGAAACTGCCAAAAAAATAACAACTACAGTACTGTGCAGAAGTCTGGAGCCACCCCTCGTTTCTTTATATTTTGCTTCCAAGGAGCCAGACTTTTTTTTTTTTTTTTTTTTAAGTGATCTTTAGTGATAGTTCTCCAGGCTTTCTGAAGGTTTTCAGATGTTTTCAAATGCACCTAACTCAAGGGATGAAGCCATTTTATGTCTATACACAAAAAACAATTCAGCAAAGAACTGATTTTTTTTTAAAGAGGATCTTTAGGTACAGTTATTACAAGCTTGTTGCAAAAATGCATAATTTGTTTTAACATTTTTTGCTGAATCTACAAAAAGTGCTAAAGACAGCACAATTTAACAACATAAATGGTACATTTGCACCAACAAGGTGATTCCTAAAGAGCGATTAGCTGAAAACGTATGTCTGTATGGTGTGCTCAGTGGACGAGTGGCTGTCAAGAAGCCATTCTTAAGGATGGGAAATGGGGAGAAAAGGCCGAGGTACACAAGAACTGGACTGGAAATTAGTGGCAACAGGTCTTCTGAAGATTTGAGATTTTTGGCTTAAATTGTCAGCATGTGTGGAGGAGGGAGGTACAACAGAGAGTGTCTTCAGCCGTATGTAAATCACTGTGGAGACTCCGTCATGGTTTGGGGCTGCATTTCAACCTGTGGTGTTGGAGATCTTGACAAAATTGAGGAAATTATGAACACAGAAAAATACGGTCAGATTTAATCCACCATGTAATGCTATCTGGGAAGTTTCTGATTGGCAGCATTTTTATTTTTGAGCATGGCAATGATCCCAAACACACTGCCAGTGCAGTAAAAGCATACCGGGATAGAAAAATGCACAATGAAACCCAATCAGTCATGGACCTGCCTCCGGACCGCAACAACATTGTAGCAATGTGGGATCATCCTGACAAAGAAATAAATACAATAAATTGCTGCACCTTTTCCCCAAATTTTATAGAGATGAGAGTTGATTTTTGCACAGGGAGTGAGGTCTTTATGAATGGCTGGCTCAGCTTTACAGTAGCCAGTAATATTAACTGTATTTGTTGTTCAACTTACAGAGACCAGATCTACATCGCACCATCAGGCGTTCAGAAAGAGAGAATCCAGGTAAGCAGACTGTAATCAGGTGTGATACTTTGTTCTGCTCAGTCAAGATACCTGAGTTCTGATTGAGGAATATTCAGAGGGTGAGTAACTTCTGAAACTTTTGCTTATTCAGCCTGAAGACATGTTTGTGTGTGACATGGAGGAGAAGGACATCAGCTGTCCACCTGCCTGGAAGAAGCTAAAGAAGAGCCAGTGTACACCACTTTTTATGAACGCCTATGCTATGAGAGGTTAGTCGTTCCAAACACAATACATATGACCCACACTAGCTGCTGTTTGCATTCCATTATTTTTTTTTTTTTTTAAATGAAGCAGTTCTTTTTGTTTGAGTCATGTTATAATATAGCTCAAAGAAAACACTTGTTTAATTACAGATGTTTTCAATTTGAAAGGCTAAATTAAATCTGGAAGTGGTGCCTGCTCCCGATTCATGTGCTGAATGCTGTGATTATGTTCACTTAAGTCGGTACACTGTTTAGTCACAGAAACAAAATTAAATGTGTATATATTTATTTATTTATTTATTTATTTATTTATTTATTTGAGAAAGACAGCACTCAAACATCAAAATGTCCTCTTCCTTTGCTAAAATACAGGGGCACAGGCAGTTATACACACCCACTCGAAGGCTGCTGTCATGGCAACGCTGCTCTATCCTGGCAAAGAGTTCAGGGTAACACACCAGGAGATGATCAAGGGGATTCGTAAGGGCACCTCAGGCACAAACTATCGGTATGTAATCAAGCAGCAAGGATTAGTGAAGTCCAAAAAGCTTCCAAGCAATTTTTTTTAATTTATTTTTTTATTTCTTAGCTAGACTGTATTTCCAATCCAACTTCATTTAAGGATAAGGTTTATTTGTCACATGCACAGTTATAGACAGTACAATGCTCAGTGAAATGTATTTTGTATCCTCAGCCAATAGTAAGTGGTGAAAATGTATAAATAAGAAAAAAATTAAAATTCTAGTTTTTGGTATTTGAACGAGGGTATGTTATTGCAGTTGTGTCAGTGAGTGCATGGCATGTTATAGTGCAAGTCAAACAGAACAGAATGGCACTATTTTACATAGTGCATAAGAGTCCAGTTCAGGGCACAGAGTTGAGCAGATGGCTGTGCTTGTGAATAAAAACTCTTCTTCAGTCTTTCAGTCTTAGTCCTCAGGCAGCGATAATGCTGACCTGATGGAAGCAGGGAGAAGAGTGTCTGGGGTGGCTCGGAGGTTTAAGGATCTTCTTAGCCCTTAATAACTTGCACTGCTTTGTGTAAATGTCCTGCCGGTTGGGAAGGGTGGTTATGATGGTCTGTTCAGCTGAAGGAACCACCCTTTTAAGGCCACGAAGTCCTGTTTGGTGCAGTGTTCCCATCCCGGTGGTGATGCTCCCATACAAGATGATCTCAATGGTGCTGGTGTAAAAGTTCCTGAGTACCTTGAGTGGGAGCTTGAAGTCTCAGCCACCTGAGGAGGTAGAGATGCTGTCTGGCCTTCATCTCACAGGACCTGTCCTGGACTCATCACATTAACACCACTGTGAAGGAGGTATTTGAAGGTGTCAACTCTTTCCACCTCAGCACCACGGATGAGAAGTGGATGTTGGTCCCTCTGCTGCTTCCTGCTGAAATCCACAATCAGTCCCTTTGTTTTGCTAATGTTAAGCAGTAGGTGGTTCTCCCAGCACCAGTCCTCCAGGTGGGAGACCTCCCTCCTGTATTTTGTCTCTTCGTTGTGGAGATTAGTCCCACAACAGCCACGTCATCAGGAAACTTTATGATGATATTGGACTCTGATGTGTCCTGGGTGTACATCAGAGGGTGGGCTGAGCACACAGCCCTGAGAGGGATCTAGTGTTGAGGATGAAGGGGGGGATGAGTTGAGGTGACCCACTTGTATCACCTGTGGTCTGCTGGTCAGGAAGCTGTAAACCCACCTGCACAGGGATGGGTCTAGGCCCACAACAGCTTAGAGACCAGCCTGGAGGGGATTGTGGTGTTAAATGCTGACCTGTAATCTACAAACAGCACTCTCACATAGTTCCCCTTACCAGTGTCCACATGGGAAAGGGTCTTGTGGAGGAGGAAGGTTATGGCATCTGTGGATCTGTCTGTCTGATATGCGAACTGTAGTGTGTTGAGGGTGGTGGGCAGTGAGGAGATGATGACTGTATTGATGAGTCTTTCAAAATATTTAATCACCACAGAGGTGAGCGCTATGGGCCTGAAGTCACTGGAGCTGCTGGGCTATGGTTTCTTTGGGACAGGGACTTTTTAAAGCAGGTGGGAATCTCACACTGTTTCAATGAGAGGTTGAATATTTCTGTAAACACAGGTGCCAGCAGATCAGCACAGGTCTTAAGGACAAGTCCACAAGGCCGCTTTCCTGGTGTTTACACTTCTAAACTCTCCTCACGTCAAGCTCCGTCACAGCGAGTGTCTCCTCCCCCTGGCTGGGAGCATGGTGAGCTGTCAGTTTCCCAACTCAAAGCACACAAAGAAGTTGTTCAGTTCATCAGCCAGAAACATCACCACTCACTGGGGGTGTGTGGTGCTTTGTGGTCCGTGATGGTGCTTAGTCCCTGCCACAGTCCCTTGGAGTTGTTGGAGAATGTTGTAGTCTGTAGTTCCAGTCTGCAGCCATAGCGATGTTTTTCTTCTTTCACCACTCTGCAGATGTTGTAGGAGGCTGCCTTGTAGTCCTCCATGTTCCCAGAGGCTAGCCCAGGGTTGTAGGCAGCAGTGCGGGACCTCAGAGCATCGCATTCAGGGTTAGGAGCTCCAGGTCAGGCAAACAGGATTGTTTCAGAGGCACAACATTCCTACTGTCACACCAGTTATTAATCATTAGGCACACACCTCCTCCTCTTGATTTCCCAGACTCGCTCATCCTGTCCCAGCTGTACGGCATGGTCCGGTACGGGGGGGGTCAGCCATGATAGATGATGTTACACTCCCGTATGTCCCTCTGGAACTGTATCCTGGCCCTGAGTTCGTCCAGCTTGCTCTCCAGTGACTGGACATTAGCCAGCAGGATGCTTGGCAGTGGCGTTTGGTGTGCTCTACGCCTCAGCCTCCCTTACGCCACCTCTTTCCCTCTGGGCCTTGTGTGTGACCTGGGGGCCCCGCACCCTCCTCTGTCTGAGCTGACCCACCAGCACAGGATGTCCCGGGGCCAAGCAGTACGATGGCTGCTGACCTCGCCAGTGCCATCTTTTGTCAAGGATGGAGCACTTAACCCCCCTAAATCTGGTACTGTTTTTTTTTTTTTTTAATTCCTTGGAGAAAAGGTGTGTGTCTTTTGTTTTTTAAATGTGATTTAACTTGAGTGTTGGGGCCAATATAATATGGAGGGGCAACTCATTCCATAATTTGGGGGCCACAACAACCAAAGCTTGGTCCCCCCCCCCCCCGGTGTTTCAGTCTCAACATGGGGGCAATTAAGAGTGACTGTGATGTAGTTCAAAGTCCTCCTGTTCACATTCATGGCCATCATAACCTTGCCCCTCCTTATCTTGTCGAACTTCTTCACATGACCTCCTCATCCCTCACCTTCCGCTCTTCCTCCTCTATCCGCCTTACTGTTCCCCCTGCCCGCCTCAGTAATATGGGGAACAGAGCTTTCTCCTGCTCTGCTCTTTGCTATGGAATTCTCTCCCACCAGACATTCGCAATATTTACTCTATTCATATCTTTAATTCACGACTCAAAGCTTGCCTGTTCCAAATTGCATACTCGCTTTAGTTCCTTTGGTAAATTTTAGTTTCTTGTTTGTACTTTTTGTGGTTTGTCTTGTTTTCAACCCTGTAAAATCTCCTTGGGTGTCATGAAAGGTGCTCATAAATAAAATTTATTATTATTATTATTGGTCAGCCAATCTGAGAGACCTTTGTGGGGTGTACATGTGTAGAAGGTCTGACAGGTAAGTGAGTACCAGGACAGTTAAAACTTTCAAATCAAATGACATTTTAAAATTCTAAAGTGGACCGGTAACCAGTGTAAGGCAAGAACAGGGGTGATGTGCTCACGTTTGCGCGTCCCTGTCAGTAACGAGCAGCAGCATTTTTAAATATGAGAGTGAGGCATGGTGCGTTACAATAATCAAGGCGAGTGGTCACAAAAGCATGTAAAATGCTCTGTCACAAAAAGAGATGAAAGGCTTAACTTTAAAGAGCTGCCTCAGCCTAAAAAAAGCCATTTCTCACCACTGTCATTTCTTTTTGTCCGTTTTAAGAGCTGTCGCAATTTTCACCCCAAGATTGGACCCTAGTCAGACAGTGGGACAAGCGGCCCAAATATAATGACCTCTGTTCTGCTTTCATTAAAACGTTTACAAAATTCTTTTTTTTTTTCTTCTCATTTTTCCAACAAATCCCAAACTAGCTCATCTGCCAAGGACAATCAAACTAAGTGAAAACCCATCCACAAGGCAGGGTTTTGGCACAAGCTCGTGTACTATCAGTCTGGCAGTAGAAATTTCCAGCATTGTCGTTATTCAGCCAGTTTTCCCTGGAAACTAACATGTTTGGCTTATTGTCTTGATCAGGGTTAAGAAAAGCATAACCGTGGTATGTGCTGAAGAGCAGTTTTATTATTTGTTGGGTATTTATATATCATCAAATCTGGCCTTGGTTACTGCCATATTTTTCCCTGTAACCCTGATGCTGGTCGGGGTTCATTGTTATGTCCTGATAGCCATCCATCCATCCATGTAGCTGAATGAAAGGAGGAAAATTTGATTATATTAACTGATTAATTGTTTGGCTTTTAAAATGCTGAACAGGGTCTGAGGTCGTTTTTGTTTAATCAACAGTCCAAAACTCAGGTATAAAATATGAGCAAGAGAAAAGGCAAGTCTTCACAGGCTTCATACTCTCACCCATTTTAAATACTAAGCCTGATTCACTCTCACTGTGTTGCCTCCATTTGATTGCCATACAATCAAAGACACTGCTGAGCTGATGCCAGTGTCAGTCTTTGAGAGCAAACATATAGAGCATGTATCTGACTGTACTCTGAAGGGGGGGGGCACTTTAAGTGGTTTAAAAGCCTTGGTATCCTTTTTGTTATATTTACACAGGTATGATGACATCCTGGTTGTGCCAATTATTGAAAATACACCAGAGGAGAAGGACTTGAAAGACCGGATGGCTCGGGCAATGGAAGAATACCCAGATTCATGTGCGGTTCTCGTCCGCCGACATGGCGTCTATGTGTGGGGCGAGTCGTGGGAGAAAGCGAAGACCATGTGAGCATTTCTCTGCACATTTCACTTGTTGTCAGAGGTGGCAAAAGTACAGACATTCTGTACTTAAGTAAAAGTACAAATGCTTGTTTGTTTAAAAAAAAAAAACAAAAAAAAAAGCTGGTGAAAGTTGAAGTACTGGTTCAACTTCTTTACTCAAGTAAAAAAGTACAGGCTCTGAAATCTACTCAAAGTAATGCATTAAAAGTAGCTCTTTGGAGGACGTTTCTACCAGCTATTTTTGTGCAAACCTAACTGAACCTCGTGCTACATTTAATGTAATAATAAAACAGTATTATTACATGAGAATACAAGCTTTATTTCAATCTTAATTCTAATGAATGCACTCAGCTTGAACACTGTTACGTAAAACATGAGCAGAGAAAAAAGAAGTAAAAAAAAAAAAAGGAAAAAAAAGAGAGAAACTGAGTCGGGGTTAAAGTGGGATTCAGCAGCTTGACCACATTTACCTCAAATGTGGTCAGAAGAACCTTCAGACCTAGATGATGCTTTATGATGAAAATGTGAGTTTTCATTGAAAGGCATCCTATCAGCATGGAGAACAGATGGTCGTGTTTTAAAACTTCCATGTTTCATTCATCTTGTGTGTGGGTGAGGGGAAAAAATCGCTCTCTGGTGCACAAAGGTGTGATGGCCAGATCATCTCTGCTTTATTTTTAAATTTCTTTATGACTAAGAATATATTGATACATTTTTATTATGTCCTAATAAAAAAAAACACATTCAATGTTAATAAGTTGCATTTTTCCTGTTTTCCAGGTGTGAATGCTACGATTACTTGTTTGACATTGCAGTCCAGATGAAGCAGTGTGGACTGGACCCTTCTTCCCCTCCAATGGAAGAAAAGGGAATAGTTTGATATTCGATGGTGCTTTTCTAAAGAGACATTTGTAGCAGAAAGGTTAGAGGAGTTCAATCAGGAGAGCAGATTGTAATCATTTGCCTTTCATGCCAGCCTGCTTCAAATTTGAGGAAATTTGATGGTAAGGGTAGATTCAGGATTGAAGGAGATTGAATGCCTGCGATGTGGAAGCATCTGTAGGAATACTGTGAAGCACTGTGGGACAACTCATGAGTGAGCAGCTGTCAAATCAATGTTCTTGGGTTCAAATGTTTTTCTATTCAAGTCTGACTGGACTGAAATCAAGGCCTCGGTGTATACCAGGCATGAACGTCACACTGCATTTCATTGATTGCATTTCATTGATTGCTTTTTTATATATATATAAAATAAAAACTGTGTACTGGTGTAAAATATGTTGAGGTGTTCTGTTCCTTAAGCCTGCCAGATATAAAGAAAACCAGTTTTTCTTGTCTAAAACAAGAACTTTCTTAGAAAAAAATAAATGCAGGGCCTCGGAGACACTTGATGTTCTGTATAAACTGCAAATCATATCTGAAATTTTTATTTTTTTTTTTTTTTAAAGCCACATTTCATTTTCTGACAACAAATAAAGCACAACTTTAACCTATTAAAAACATGCACACAACTGACTAATCATTTCCCCTAACACTGTTTACGGAAAGTAACCCCGTGTCGGATGAAAGGACTCTGCGTCCTCGGACACCCTTTCGCTCTTCTGCCACCGTTCCAGGAACAGGCGAGTGCATTTGGTGCAAGCTTCTCGCAGTGCGCGCAGATCCTCGCACAGCATGAATTCAGGCGTCTGCATTCTCATTTCTCATGAAAGAAGGGGTTGTTGTTCTTTTAACAAGCTCCCTCTACTGCCACTATCCCATTGTTTCCACCGCTGCACTCATTCAAAACAGAGCGCTGTCAAATGTGCCGCAGGCTTATTTAAAATTGGTGAAAACAAGAAATATACAGAAAACATCAACAAAAATATTCTTCTGTTGCACCATCGCTGCCAAGATTTTTTTTTTTTTTCCCTCTCCTCTCTCCTGATTAATGAGGATCTCTGGTAAACTCATTTGCAAAAGGAACCGAACACCAGCCTTTAACACTGAGAATGACATTCTGAAGCTCACAATGTCAGAGACTCTATGTCTCAACGGAAATGAGTTCTCTGATTTTTACTTTTTTCTTTTTTTGGCTGCTGCTGCTGTTCGGTGATTTTATCTATATATATATATATATATATAAAAAGATTCACATTTAAAAACGCAAAAGTATGCAGCAATGTCAAAGTCTGACTGAAATCTAACAATATCATTTTGATAGACTCAGACTGCTCATTCAAATGTTATGTATATTATAATTCCCAATATTCATTCCATTATGCAGTCCTATTAATATTTATCGCCTGTCATCCTGAAAAGTTCAGCAACAGGCACATTAAGAATAGAATATGAAGAAAGACACATGATGTTAGAGCTCAGGGGTGCTGTTGCACATTAAACCACACTGAAATGAGGATGCGTGCTCACATACACAAATACGAAGTTAAACATGCGGGTTTAGTTCGGATGGTGAAGAGGGCCTAGGACTGTAGAATGAAGCTGAGAACCTCAGAGATTAGAAGGAACAGAACAACTAGTATTTTTACTGACCAGGCTGCTCTTTTAATACTTATTAGGGGGGGAAATGCCCTTTAGTTTCATTTATAATCTTTGGTATAAGAAAAGCTTTTACATTATAATCTCATATTGTTCTTGACTGCTTTTCTGAAAGAGACTTCAATCTCAAAGCAACTACTTGACTTCATATGTAATAATAATTTACCTGTAAAGTGTCTTAAGTATATTAGCAGGCCTTAATTAGCAAAAGTACAGGAGTGTCATCAGCCGTGTGTTGAAGGGTAAAGATGAGAACTTAATAGATGGTGTTACTGTGCTGTTTGAAATACTTATACCTTTTTTATTTCTTGAAGTGTTTCCTGAATCTTTGGGCTAAAATGATATTTTACATTACAAATACATCTGTGATACCTATTGAGGAATCCGAACCACTTTTGTCTTGAGGGGTAGCAGCTGTAAACTGCAGATGGTACAAACCCTTGAATCTTTAAGCCTCCTATCAAACAAGCTCAGATATTAAATTCTTGGTTATTTTTGCTCAGTCATTCAGTTTCAGTTCGAATTCCCTCAAACAGCTTAATGGTGGCCAAGCAGCAAAGTCTTATGTAGGCACCCACTGAAGTCTGTAACACCTCCAGAACCAAATGGTTTAAAGTTTCAAAGTCACTGGTCAAATTTAAATTAACTATTAGCAAAAGTACAGGAGTGACATTGGCACGGATGATCTTCAGACCAAGCTTCACACAGGTTATCATATTGATTCACTGTTGATTCATCGCAGCCACATCGGTATAGTCAACTGCTCCTCAAGCGAGTGAGAACATATCTCACTTGTGGCATTTGACGTGCTTCCATAAGCAAAAATGGGTTTTCTCTGATAACTGTTGACGTATTTGGAGGTCCCAAGGGTGACAGTTGTCAACTTATGCCAGTCTAGTTGATGTGGCTAACACTGACTTTTATCAAAGGGTTTAGCATTTTCCACAGGGCACTACCCCCCCCACCACCACCAGTTTTTACCATATTTAGCCACACGATCAGCTTTTTTATTTTCAAGATTTGTCCAGAGAACTGTTAATCATATATACATATACTCATGGCCACTTTATTAGGTCCACTGTCCTAGCACAAGGTTGGACCCCCTTTTGCTTTCAGAGCTGCCTTAATTCTTCATGGCATGGATTTAACAAGGAGCTGGAAGCATTCCTCAGATTTTAGTCCACATTGACATGATAGCATCACATAGTTGCTGCAGTTTTATCGGCTGCATGTCCACGATGCTAATCTCCCGTTCCACCAAATTCCAAAGGTCTTCTGCTGGATTGAGATCTGGGCCATTCTTTGTAAAAGCAAGAGTTGGTTGTGTGGGGAAATACCCAGTAGATGAGCAGTTTCTGAAATACTCAAACCAGCCTGTCTGGCACCAACAACCATGCAACATTCAAAGACACTTACCGGTAGATCACCTTTCTTTCCCATTCTGATGCTCACTTTGAACTTTAGCGGGTTGCCTTGACCGTGCCTACGTGCCTTAATGCAATGAGTTGCTGCTATGTGATAGGCTAGGTTTAACAGTGAAGTGGCGTCTGAGTGTGCGTGCATATTCAATAAATCACAACATTTGATCCTTTTCTCATTCATCAACATAACTGTTAGCAGTCCTGCTTGGAACACACAAGTTGCTGCAGAGGGCATCTCCTTATAAGCATGGCAGAAAACGTTTTTCCTTTTCAATCATTTGAAAGATGTTGAACAGTTCAAGTGCTGTAGTGGCGCCTCTCAACCCATAAATTATTTTCAAGTTGTATTACCGTGTTTGGCACCCATGTCTCAGGAGCAAAAGAGCATTTGTTGCTTTGCCATATTTTTTATGATATTGATTAAAGTGTAAATGTGTTTATGATTTTTAGCTTCAGTAAAAGCCTCGTGACAGACCAAATGGTTATATAAATTAATAATATTGACGTGCAGACGCGAGTATTCTAAGCTTGTATGTAACAGCCACATGGCACACAGTCGCGCAACACTTGAATATCAGTCACTTAGATTAGGGTCAACATACTGTATAAAGTACCACTTTAACATTTTGACATTCTGCTCTTACTTGGTTCACCTTATATAAACAGTTCAAATAAGAGTAACAGAAAAGATAGACTATAGAGCAGTGCATGCAGTATGACAGGAGAGTTTGCAGTTTCATGCTGTTGTGGTGTTCATTAGCCTAATTAAGGTAGTTATTGTTTTCACACCTGGCATTATTGTGCTTGGTTTTCATGTTTACTGCTATGCATGTAAAAATAACTACTTGCCAGCTTGTCAGCCATAATACCGAGCTAACGATACAGACCGCTTGCGTTGATCTTTCCACCCCTACTCGTTACAAACCATGACGTGAACCTAAGTCATTAGGCTGATATGTTAAATCTGGAGGCAGAAAATAATAAATATTTCCTAAATGGATCTTAATGACCCACGACTGTTTAATTTTAATGAATCGATACTTTTAATTCAGTAACTACCAAGTGCAAAACACACTGAACTCACTGACAATGAAATGTTTTTGTGTGGGATTTTAAGCGTGCATTAATTTCCAGCTGCTAGGTTAATAAAACAGACAAAGGATACGAGGGAAAAGTGCTGCATCTGATTGTGATCTGCGCTGAAATTAAACTCTTTCTATCAGGTTAATTTACCTGATCGTCATGCCGTACAATCTAACTTAGGGAGCTGGCTAAATACGCTTAGTAAGCCATATATAAATTAAGTGCCTGTAGCTGATGTGAGTTGTAGCTCTAAAAACAAAAGAATATTTGCAACAGTGTGCTATGACTGGTTTCTAGCTATAGCTTGGGGAGGTGGGAGTGGGGGGGTGGGGATGAATTGTCAGTTTACTTTTGCTTATGTCCTCTGTAAGTGGTAATGGTTTGATGTCGGCCAAATACCAATGTGAATCAGCTTCCTCAGCAAAGTTATCAGACCAGAAGCAGCTCTTGCTCTGGGCCCTCTTCTTCTCTTAATCCTTTCACTTAGGCCTCACTTTGTTTGTTTTTTTTGCTCTGCTCTGACTTTGTTGATGCAAATGTAATAAACTTCAATGTGCTTCTCTAGAAAACCTCTGTTTGCTTCCCCAGAATAAAATTATTTTTTCTAAAGTTAAAATACACTAATGCTTTAAAGAGTGTCCTTTGAATCCAATCATTTTATTGTCTATTTGTATAATACTTCTGCAGGAGAAAGAGCTTAAAAATGTCTTTGTTCTGTGTTATATGAATACTTTAGGTTTGATCTTTTTTTTTTTAACTTCTCAAAGCAAAAAAATGCGCAGGAGAATGTAAGAGCAGCAAGCCTGGACCCGAAGCTTAGGGGAAACTGGGTGATGCAACAAGACAATGAACCAAAGCACACAAGTAAATCAACAGTGGGTGGGGGTAGGGGGTGTGGATTGCGATTTTCAAACTTGACCTCAACCCAACTGAGTTGTTATAGCATGACTTGACAAGAGCTGTTCAATCAAGACATCCCAGAAATATGATGATGAAATGAAACATTTTTGTAGAGAAGAATGGTCTGAAATTTCTCTTCACCCAAGTGCAAGTTTCAGAAGCAGCAACAGGAAATGTCTGACAGTGGCTGTTGCTACTACAGGAGGTTGTGCAAAGTACTAAATTCCAGAGGTAATCTACTTTTTTCTTCTTTATTAACTTTTGTGTTCAAAGACATGAAAAGTACAACAGGCAGAATCAAGGCAGAAATCATAGTAACTCCAGTGGGTTCATTTTTGGGTTATTCTTTTGAAACTTTATGAAGTAGATGGCTAATGGTTGTAGAGACTTTTACCAAGGACTAGAGCCTGACCAAAGTAAGATTCCTAAGATTGATACCAGTATATGGTAATTTAAAACAATTAACCACCAATTATCAATATCAGTCTTAAAAATTCTACATTAGGAGGTCGCTAGTAATAACCTGTGTGCCATAAGTAGCTGCCATATAACTGGCATCATGGATTAAACCAAAGCTGAAATTTGAGCAGCACGCCACCAACGCAGCATTAACTAGACAGGCGTAGCTGACACAACTGTTACCAGTACTGTGCAGGATTTTCAGAAAAAGAGACCTTTGACCTTTACCCTGAGGTCAAGATTCAGACTCCCTCCAGCCATCCATCTATCCATTTTCTTCCGCTTATCCATGGGCGGGTCGCGGGAGCACCAGCCTAAGCAGAGAAACCCAGGCCTCCCTCTCCCCAGCCACCTCCACCAGCTCATCCGGGGGGACCCCAAGGCGTTCCCAGACCAGCCGAGAGATATAATCTCTCCAACGTGTCCTTGGTCTGCCCCTGGGTCTCCTCCCGGTAGGACATGCCAGGAACACCTCACCCAGGGGGTGCCCAGGAGGCATCCTAATCACCTGCCTGAACCACAACCAACATCTGTGGGGCAGAAGCAACTGTGAGATTGTTGATGGAAACTTGTTTTTGTTGTATAAAACATCTGATCAAAACATTAAGCTCCATTTGAATAAAAAAGTGTCTGTTTTTAAATGAACTATAACAGTGTATTTATACATTATCCACTGACTGCTTTCATTCAGTACAATTTTATATTTGAACTTACTATTCTGTAGTGTGGTGGTTTACACATTCATCTAAAAAGCAAAGGATCCCTGGTTCAGTCCTGGGAGGAGACACAAATCCCTTTTTGGTTGCATCAGGAAGGGCATCCTGCCAAATCAAACATGCAGAGCTACCCACTGTGGCGACCCCTTGTGAATAAGGAAGCAGCTGAACGTAGCTTTTTTTTTCTTCTAATTCTTGGAGGAAATAGCTGCACGTCTGTGCGGACTTCATTATAAATTTGGCTTTGAGAGCTCTACTTTGACTGGTCTTTGTTTTTCTCTTCAGTTGAGTTTTTTTTTTTTTTTTTTCCGGGACTCTGAAAACATCCTCAAATGAATAGATTGGACAAGAAATGTCATGAATAAAAAATACTGACTTTATATTACCTTTCATGTGCTAATGTGAATCTGCAGCTGCCTTTTATTTTAATCACATACAGAGACTTCTCTCCTTTATTTCATAGCAAATTAGAATGCACCTAAACAGGAAAAAGAACAGATTATGAGCCAAACTTGTCATCGATTGATAACGATATCACTAAATTCTAAAACCCAATTTGCAGCTGATCCTCTGAACTTCAAAACAATGCACTTTATTTCTAATTTAAGTTGGAAATATACATTTGCATGAAGAAAAGTTGACAAAGAATGTTGATAAATGCAGCTTGAACTTTCTTCCAGAAGCAGGTCAGTGAGGAAATGTGCTAATCTAATAAATTTATACATTAACCACTGTCTGCGTTTGTACAGTACAATTTATATTTGATCCTCTTGATTCTATAGAATAGTGGTTTAAACCACTTTTATCTAACTGATAAAAGTGCAAGCTGGTTTAAAATGTAAATGTGACAGGGCAGTATACCAGGTCTATATTATTCACTTTATCAAGCTCCTAAAGCCAAGGTTATGATGTTGAATTCTCCTTGAAAGTGCTGAGGCACACTGGACAATATGCCTTACCTACAAACATCAAATGAATCATAATCATAAATTCTATTAAGGCAGCCTCTCCCGTCCCTCTAGGAAGATTAGCAATGCGCCCCCGCAGTTTACACTTTCCCTGTACTCATCAGCATGTTTAATAAATACACAGTTGCTGAGTAAAACCCACCCAACCATTTCTTTCATTCATGTCTTCTCCTGCAAGTCAAACAATGGGCCGAATCCTGCTTACTGTCAAAAATAAAGAAAATCAGGTGGTTGGTGTTGATTGAAAAAAGGAAGCACATTAAGCCTCAAGACTATAACACTAAGCTTCTGTACACCCAAGAGTTGCCTAACAGTTTGTTTGTGTGCCTGTGCTCATGTGTGTGCATTACCGTATGTATTGTCCATATAATGAAGTTATGTGGGTTGCAGAGACAACAAATTCACAATACTCTCACTCTCTGTTGTCTTTGTTAGGGACATATGTTTTTACTGGCAAATTTACAGTTGTTGACAAGAGATTTAGCTTCATAACTAAAGAGGATAATGATGATATATCATCTGGTTTAAATTTGCATGATTTGCCTCTTGGGGGCAAAAGTAACAAGTAGCAACAAAACTCTAGCACAAACTTGTCAGCTAACTATTGCTTGTTAGCCCATTAAGCAGCGCTGCAGGAACATTATGCTGCATTTGCATATGCAGTAGGTTTTGGACAATTTGCTAAATGCTAGGCTACTATGGACCCTTTTTTCAGATCTGCTTTTGGTCTTTTTTTTCACCTGCATGTGTGGCTGTGTTTACTCGCTTACTTCATCATCTAGGGTACATTGCTGTGATACCTTATGTTGATCTAACTTGCTTCGGAGCTGGTTATGTTCAAGTAAAGAGATCAACAAATACAAAACGCCCACTCACTGGTTCTCTGGAACAAAGTGTCATCATTCCTAAGTGATTCAACGGACCTCGGATACAGTAACGAGTAGGTCTGTAGTTTTTAGAGGCTGTCTAAACCCTTTGCCTTCCTCTGATGAGCATGAATGAGAAATACAGATTCTGAGCAGAAGGGACTTAATTCTTTTCATTTATTTCTCTGCTGGCTTCAAGCAATTTTTAGGGTAATCCATTGTTCTGTAGTTTTGCTATATACTGTAGCAATGTAATCTTAAAGAAAAAAGAGAGCCTTGTGGCCTATTGTTGATGTTTGACATTTGCAAATCAGCCTAGTTACTGGTTTGAAATATGTTTCTTTACTTGTTCTTTGCTCAGTTTTTTTTGGGCCACAGTGGCTTTTGTTAGCAGTGGAGAGAGACAGGAAATGGGGGAAAGATACGGGGGAAGACACGTGGGCAGATTGGCGACAGGCTGGGACGTGAACCCGCGTCGCCCGCACCGTAACGCGGCATATGTATGTGGTCGCCGGCTTCACCACTAAGCCACCCAGGCACCCCGTTCTTTGCTCAGTTTAACACAGCTGAAAGTAGAAGGCTAAAAATGTCTTATACTTGTTAGATCATATCTAAACAACACATTTATTTAAAGGAATTCACAGCTATAATTACGGTCAGATCATTGCGTGGTGCAAAGATGGGGCAGCAGAACTGATGAGCCTATTCCCTTACAGAGATACTTTGGCCAGCCTTTTATTTTTCCCTGACTTGAAATAGACTTTATTCATACAGAACTTTCAGTGTTTCTGACCACTCAAAGCACTTTACACAACAAGCCACATACTTTACCTACATACTGTACTTTTTCTGTCTCACACACACACACTGCTGCTACCTTGATTGCAGTCACCGTGTTGCTTTTAGCCGGGATTTATGCCTCGTCTTATTTTTCTAATTTTATGCTTCGCTCTTTGCATCTAAAATATTTGCTGTTCTGCTGCCGTTTAGGCCTTTCTCTGTTCCACCACTTCTTAGTTACTGTAGTTGGATTGGGAAACCGGGGTTGACTTACTGAGCTGATAACCACCTTTGTGTGACAGCTTAACACACCAATATTAGGGTCAGTGAAGCAAGATAAGGAAAATATATCCCGGGTGTGCTGAAAAGGCTTTATGGTGCAGGCCCCAGTTGGCTGTTGAATTTTCTAAAATAAAATATCACATGTTGCATGTTGATTTATATCATAATCAAAATCTGGTGACTTACGTATTTTGTTTTTTTAAATAAATGTAGTAGAAAGTTGCACAGAATGGAAAAGTAAAGAACAAGTACATCAAGCTGCACTTACATACTGTACCTTAACTATTACTTAGTCGCACTCTGCCACTGCTTGGGGGATCCTCCCCCCATGTATTTAGTGTACACTATAGAGTAAATGTATTTGTCCTTGTTGAATAAACTGCCATTTCAAAATGAGGTATTAGATTTAATAACCAAGTGTATTGTATGAACACTGGGAATCCTCCTCCTGACTCATTTAGCTTCCTGGGCATGTGCGTCATTCACCTCCCCCTCATCACCTCCCCCAATTGAAGCTCAAGGTTCTGTCATGCAAACGACTTTTTGCCAAATCAAATTTGAATGGATTGGAGGGATGACAACCATTCCCAGTGAATGGATTTGCAAGGGACTTAGATCCTTCTTGGCACGCATCCCTGTTTCAAGAAGCAGCCACAAGACAGAGTGCCTATGCAGCTGCTGCCACACATCTCAGCTATCACTAGTGAAATATTCTGTATTCCCGCAGTGTATTTCATACATAATGTGATTGGATACATCCAGCAGAGATTTGGCAGGCTTGCCTCTAATCTAGTTATTTCCACATCTGGGTTAAATGAGCTGCAAGCCAAGTAGATGTTGGATGATACATTGTTTTACACATATTTTATTATCAAAGCAAAACCTGGTTTATCTGACATCTGAGGAATGGAGATTGTTTTCTTTGCTGAAATGATTGGGATGTCTTACATTATTACATTACTTCTTACTTTGGACCTTAAAGGTAAAATGCTGCATCCTCATATGTGATCATGGCAGAGCTGCAGAGCAACATACTGTATCCTTTCTTTGTAAGTTCTTGATGTTTGCCTCCGCCAAGGAGGTTAGGGTTTCAGTAGCGTGTGTGCGTGTCATTCTGTCTGTGGACACGACAGCTCGAAAAGTTTTGAATGAATTCGGATTAGGGATGTAGAGTGGGGCAATGTTAACAATCCATTAAAATTTGCCTTACATCCACCAACGTCTTCAAGGTCAACTTAATGATTTATTGGTGAAAAATTGGCAAAAAGATAACTTAGAAACAATGATTCTAACAAGTGTGGTGTATTGTCAACATATAAAGTGCGGTATAAAGATTTAAATTATCATGTTACATTTGACCTCTGACACATTTGACCTCTGACCTCTCCTTCAAGGTCAATTAACTGTTCTGAAAGTCAAAGTGATAATAATGCTATATAGAGCCGTTTATTTTTAAATCTTTAATTCAAAATAAGCTGTTAAAACAAGCATAACGCATTTCAACATCAAGGAATACAGCTGAACGAATAATTAATTTCCAACTATATTATTAAGTGAGACATTAATTTTGAATAAAACTATCCAGTTATGATGCTTAACTTTAATTTCAGGCAAACCGATTTGCTGAGGAACAAATGAAACACTGAAACAAACCAAACTTCAGCCATTAGAGATCATCTGAGTGAGTTATAACTGTGCTTAACTTCCACTCGGCGGCGAAAGCCAGCGGGGGTTTGAAAAGGATGTGACGGCAGTCGGGCGTTATCTCTGGCTAAAGCTCGCAGCATTTAAAAAATACAGAAAAGATATTCAGCATGTTAAGGTTTTATTTTTCGAATTAAATTATTGTGTTTTTACTCAGTGATTTAGGCACATTGCAAAACTGCAAAATTGTGCAACAAGGGAACCATTGTCAGCAGGGCCAGACAGACGAATGGAGAAATATACGAAAGAACAGATATGCTTACGTTTGTTTTTGAAAACGTGCTTCTTTTATTTAGAATATGAGTGTGTCAGTGTTCTATGGAAGTGGTGTAAAAAGTTCACAGATGGCACATTATCACAGTGACGCTGAGAATGAGTAAGGGTTCAGTGATGACTAAAAACAAAAATCCTGTACGCAAAGGCATTATCAGTGTCACTTGCTGTAATTGAAAAGTCTACCTCTGCTTTGACAGTGACAAGAATGGTTTCAATAGAAATTCTTTAATAGTTATGTACAAAGGTTGAGCCGCCTCTCATTTCTTTGTATTTTGCTCGGAAAATGGGAAACAGGCACAGCAATTTATTGAAATGTGCAAACATAAATGGAAATACACTATATGAGGCAAAAACAGAGTTGGTCTGATTCTAATGAGACTGAAAGTCAAGAGTTGGTACGACCACCTTTATTCTTCAGCACAGCCTGAACTCTCTGAGGCAGCGTTCCTGTCATTTCTTTAAGCAGTCTTCAGGAATCGTTCTCCAGGCTTCCTGAAGGACATTCAGAGCTCTTCTTTGGATGTTGGCTGCCTTTTGTTCTGTTCTCTGTCAAAATGATGCCACACTGCTTCAATAATGTTGAGGTTCAGGGTCCATGACTCATAGTATTCCACACTGGCAATTCTAGAGACTCTTGAGCCCCTCTAACCAATGTTCATCACCATTATGTTATAGTCTGACAGCACCACAAACAACAGCAGCAGTCCTATAAAATGAGAGTTAACCATGTTTATTTCACTAATAATGTCCAAGACAAAGTTGACTGATTATGAACTGTTAATACTAACATGATTGGACTAACAAGTCAACTGCCAGCAGCGCCCACTCAACCCAGCCTCCAGAGCTAGACACACTATGCTGCTGCGCTAGCTAAGGTAACTAAAGTTAAATTAAACAAAATAAATGTGATACAAGTCAAAGGTAAATTATTCAAATGTCTCTCTCCCTGGATTTCTTTTTTAATTTCCAGATGAATAACTCATTTTCATTGAGTGGCTTTCATTGATGTGATTTGGTTGGTTTAAATAGAATCATATGCCACTTGTAAAGGTGTGTGAGTGGAGTCAGATTGAGTCTCCTTAGGAAGGTCAAGTCTTGCCTCCTATCATTGCAAACCTTGCAAATTGCCACTGCTGTAGTTTAAAGTTGTCAGCCCTTAGGGCCCCACACTGGCTTAGGGTCCCCAAGCCGTCGCCTGACTCAACTAGTGGCAATTCCAGTGTTGCAATGATGTGTATGTTGTTGTATTTTATTGTGTATTTTTCTGTGTTCATAATTTCCAACACCATTGGCTGACAGGCAGCCGCAAAACATGACGGTGTCTCTGTCTCTAGTGTTTTACAGATGGCTGTAGACACTCACTTTTGTGCCTCTCTCCTGACCTCCTCTGTACATATCCACAATGATTTGGATTCCTCACTCCACAAGACCTGTTACCACTGGTTTTCAGTTCAGTTCTTCTGTAATTTGGCATACCTCAGCCCTTTCCCTTTTTATGTTTCCCTTCCAGGGTTGCTTCTTGACAGCCACCTTTCGACTAAGACTTTTACTGATGTGGCTTCAGTGAACAGTTGATGCAGGGCCAGATGTATCTTTCACTTTGTGTCAGGTCTTTGCTGGATTGCTGGACACACTGCACACCATGCATTAGTTTTCAGCTAATACCTCTTTGGGAATCACCATGGCTGTCAGACTGTGTTATCATAGCCATTTTTCATAGATTCAACTAAAGAAATTGGATCATATTATGTGTTTTTGTGGCTGCTAGGAACAAAGTGCCTAAAAGTACCATTTAAATTTGGTTTGTTGCTATGGAAAAATCCTCTGAAAATGGTCAGGTCCAAGGACTGGACTAAAAATGAGTGAAAAGGCAGCCAGTGTCCAAAGAAAAACTTTGAAAGACCTTCAGAAAACCTGGCAAGACCTGGCAAGATGCAAAGTAATAAAATAAAATTCATAAAATGAGGTGTGGCTCGAAACCACTAAACAAATACAAGAAAACCTGGCACACTTTCTCATTTTCCTGTTTTTACTATATATATATATATATATATATA
>JASGAU010384083.1:0-31347 GCA_030220045.1 Australoheros facetus
ATCAAGCTTATAGTTAGGGCTGGATCAGGTGACCCTGAACCCTCCCTTAGTTATGCTGCTATAGGCCTAGTCTGCTGGGGGGTTCACATGATGAGTGTTTCTCCTTCATTCACCTCTTTTTACTCCGTTTATACTCCACTCTGCATTTAATCATTAGTTATTATTAATCTCTGTCTCTCTTCCACAGCATGTCTTTTGTCCTGTCTCTCTCCCCTCAGCCCCCTCACAGCAGATGACAGCCCCTCCCTGAGCCTGGTTCTGCTGAAGGTTCCACTGTTGCCAAGTGCTTGCTCATAGGGGCCATCCCATTGGGTCTGTACCTTACAATATAGAGTGCCTTGAGGTGACTGTTGTTTGAGATGAATAATAAATAATAAATAAATAATTCATCTCAAAGCGACTGCTAGCTACCAGTCCTGGAATACTCATTTTCTGCCAGCTGGGGTGGCTGTAGCTCAGGAGGTAGAGCAGGTCACCTACTGATTGGAAGGTCAGCGGTTCAATTCCTGGCTACTCCAGATATCCTTGTATGCAAGATTCCTCGGGCAAGATACTTAACCCCAAGTTGCTCTTTGACACAACCGTTGGAGTGTGAATGTTAGATAATAAAAAACACTTAGCGTAGTTAATCATGGAAGTGCTTGTGTGAATGGAGTAAATGTGTTGTTTAAGACGGAGTAGAAAAGTGCTATATAAGAACTAGTCCATTTACCTAGCAACCTATGGTTGTGTGTGATTAATTAGTTTGAAAGCAATGCTGAGGATGCAGACCAACAAGTAAATTCCTTTTTAGTGACTATTTCATGTTTTGTGTTGGATGGTTTTCACTCATACTCACTGATACATCACTGAGCATCACTCAACCTTTCCTCCCCACTCAGGACGCACAAATCACATTGTGAATCATCTCGTGCTGTCGGGGACCTTCAATCTTACTGGACATTTTAAAAAATATTTTATTGAGTTTTTTCTTAAGGACAGACAAATTAAAAATCATGGGCATAAAGAAAAATGTTAGGATGCTACCACAAATAAATGATAAAAAAAAGTAGAAATATGCATCTGTTCAGTAACAGGTTCAATATGAAGTTGTAATGACGCTGTTTTTCCAGCTGCTGTCCCTAAACACTCATATTCATTAGTGAAGTCAGTACAATCACCACCTGTTGATGCATTTTATTGTGAAATTAAAAACACGCTTACTTCTGTTTCCTGTTTAGCTGAAGAATTCAAACATAACACCAGTAGGAAAATTTTCAATTATCTTCTGCCAGCCCTCAAAAATATAGAATGAGTGAAATATTCAGATATATGATTTATGGTTGTGTAATATATCAAGTAATGTGTAATGCACCCCACCCCCCACCCCCTCAAATTCAACAACACATCATTGATGATGTGCTTAGAAACCTTCAGGCATCTACAAGATATTTCAAATAAATGAGTAAAGGTGTGAAAACAGCATCTGCGTGCTTAAACCTTTAGAGGAAAAGGTGTAGCTTTCTTTGGAGTGAATTGCTACCATTTCTGGTGTCATGTGTGATGTGTGAAGGGGCTACCCCCAAACCCAACCCCAGAGATGGGACTTTTCTTGCAAGAGAAAAGGTGACAATGGCTGAAGAAAAAAAGGGTCCAGGTTTCTCCAGAGTTTAGAAATTCTGAATCATCTCTGTGTCAAATTGAAGTGGTTAGAGAGAAAATTCAGCCTGTGTTCTCACTTTCAGACCACTCCACATAAAGCCTCACATACAAACATATAAAACATACTTTGTAAGGTAAAAGTAATATTCACACATGGCCCTGACCACTCATACTAGCCTGGACGAAACTTTTCTTTATTCAGGGGAAAATTGCAAACTGTACATAAAAGATGGCCTTAGCAACCATATCATTAAACCACAGAGTTTTGTGAACCACTGTTTTGACTCCTCGGGTTTGACATTTCAGCTGCTGCTGTCCCTTTTCTTTTCTGATGAAGGCACAAAGGACAATATTTGGAAGATGATGTGGACCAAGCACATGTCAGCTAATGCTGCATTAGCCAGCTAGCTTGTGTATTTTTGAGTATTTTTAATTTGTTGTGTTATTAAATGGGGTGCTAATTTTCACAAGCAAAAAACAAGCAGAAAAACTAAATTAAATTTGATCAAGACAAAACAGCACCTTCTATCACAGTCCCTAAAAATACACTTTATATGTTAAATGGCGAGTTTTAAAATAAATTATGTTCTTGCACAGCTGTTAAGAAAAAAAAATAGATCTAGAGATCAAAAATATTTCATGTAGTGGGCCATAAACATTTTATTTCATTGTTTTAGTTTGACACTTTTGACATTGGAGTCTATGGAGCCTAATGTTTACTCAAGGCTGTCAACAAAAGTTACGTTAAAATGTTCAACTTTGCAGCAGGCGGCTGTAGCTGCTAGCTGTCTGTGTTAGTCTGTGTTTGTGCTGTTGGAGCCTTTTGATGCATTTTAATGCAATTATCTGACCAATAATTTAGCTGCTGTGTTGTTAATTGTAGTCATAGACCATCCAAGAGGTCTGTGCTCAAGTTTTGCTGAGTCTAGGATTTTAGAAAGCTGTCACTTGGCTCTAATTAGTGGGTATCTGTGTCTGTACAGTTTATAAATGCAATATGCTAACCAAGATAACTTAAACCTCTGCCACTGTGTCCAATCATAGCTATAAAAAAAAAACCCAATAGTCCTTTCTAAAATGCTGGGCACCAGTGGGCGACATAGCAGTGGCTATATCCATCTTTTATTTAAGTTAAATATAATACAAAACAAATTTAAATAAAAAAAACTGAGAATACCAAATCGAATCAAAGAAGTTTCTTTTATCATTGTTATCTTGGCTGCTGGGAGCTCAGGTTTGGCATGCATGTCAGATGTTCTTCAGAAGGAAAGCAGGACATTTTCCACCAACATTACCTGCAGATGTCACGGTCTGGGGTCCGTCGGACCCTGTGTGTTTTTGGTTTGGCTTTATTTGTCTGTTCTGGGGGTTTTCTTTTGTTGTGGGGTTTGGTTATTTTTGATTTTCTAGTTCCTTGTGTTTCCTAGTGTTCAGTGTCAGGTCTGCGTCTCCATTGAGTCACTTCCTGTTTTATTTTGACAGTCTTGTGTTCCCTGTGCTTTGTGTTTAGTTTTGCTTCCCCTGTGTCATTTGGTTCATTTGGTTCACCTGTCGTTCCCTGTTGTTTTCACTTGCCCTAATTTCCTTGTGTGTATTTAAGCCCTCAGTTTTCCTCTGTTCATTGTTGTGGTGTTGTCATTGTTGCCCTCAGTGTTCCCCTCTTAGCTGTGTGTGGTCCAGTTTTGTATTTTGGTTTTTTTTCCTTCTCCCAGGCTTTGTGAGTGTTTTTTGCCCTGGTTGAGATTTTGGGATTTTTGTGTTTTATGTTTTTTCGTGAAGCAGTTTAAGTTTAGTTCTGTCTCTTGCGTCCTGCAATTGGGTCCACCCCTTCCCAGCACACAGCCCCCGCCATGACAGCAGAAGTCTTCAGTCTAAGATCACACCTTTAATATTTTTTATTCTTTGTTTGCTTTAGTACCTTACTTCCTGTGTCATGAACAATGTCCTCTTCCTGAAATAGTGCAGCTAACAAGGTTTCAATGACACTTTAATAGAAATGATCCCATGAACCCATTAGCATGTCTGCTGACTTAGTCACTGGGTTGTTTCCAGCAGAGCCAGATGACATTTGGCCAAAGACTTTCTGCTCAGTGCACTGGTTATCAATACAGACTCATTCTAACTAAATGAAATGCTAAAACCCTGTCACACAATAGTTGATGGTTCCAGATTCTGCTTCACTAAATGCAACCTGGAAACCAGGAAGTTTTCCTACAGATCCTCCAATCAGCCACAGCAGATGACCCCCCCCTCCCTGAGCCTGGTTCTGCTGGAGGTTCCTTCCTGTTAAAAGAGTTTTTCCTTCCCACTGTCACCAAGTGCTTGCACACAGGAGATTGTCTGGTTGTTGGGTTCTCTCTTTAAAATTGTAGGGTCTTTACCTTACAGTGCTCCATGCAGTCCTGTAGGGTAAAGCCTGGGACTGCTAAACCAATGCACTTGATTAAGTGGTCATCAGAAAGTGTGAGCTCCTCTATAAAAGCAGAGGTTTGCTGGAGGAAAGACATCAGCAGTCTTACAGAAGCAATTGGTGGGAATGGTTATAAGGCATTTCCAAGCAATTTGAAGTCCATCATTCTACAGCGAGAAATATTATTAACAAGTGGAAAACATTTAAGGCAGCTGTCAATCTTCCCAGGATTGGACATCTCAGAAAATTCACCCCCAAATCAGACTTTGCAAATTGCAAAAACCCAGAGTTCCCTCTCAGACTCACCCATGAACTCCTCTGTATACCAAAGTATTCTAGAGTCAAATCTGAGACCACCTGCCCCACAGCTAAAGCTTGGACCAAACTGGGTCAGTGACAATGATCCCAAAGCACAGCAGCAAATCTCCAACGGAATGGCTGCAAAAGAAACAAATCAAGGTTCTGCAACGGCCCACAATGATGCGAAAGACCGATAAAGTCGCCCAGGAAAGCATTCCCTCAAGTTATTGCTGCTAAAGATGGTTTCTGCAAGCTCTGCAAGCTACTGCAGAAACCAGCAGTTTTTCAGAGGATTGCAGAGTCCTTCTTCACACGTCTGTGTGTACAGATTTTTATTTATCTCACCTTTATTTAAGCAGGAAGTCCCTTCGGATTAAAATTACTGTTCATGAGAGACCGGGTTACCTTTAGAAGGTTAAAAAACTTATTACAAAATCAGACATGGATAAAAATATAGCAAATCAAAGCAAACAAGGCACAGAGCCCAGCTTAGGTTCAGTGCTTCCACTCTGCAGAGTTTTGAACTCTCCCGGGCTGAGAGTAACTGGGATTTCAAACAGTAATCCCATTAACCCATTCTCTCTGCATATTTCCCATCAACTGAAGCACAAATATGTTTGTGAATAAGTACATTATTGGGGTCAATAAAGCCAGTTTTATGACTTTTTATGAACTGAAAATGTTTTACTAGATCATAAAAATGTGCAACTTTACAATAAGTTTCATCTTTAAGAGCCAAAGTTTTCAAAAGTCAAAATCTTTTCTGAGAAATTCAGCTGAATTTCAGTATAAATTCATCATCCTGTCAATCATTAAAATGCAGACTGATACTTGCTAAGAATCTTCTGTGAATTCCTCAAAACTGAGACAAACTTTCACCTGTGAAACCCCAGCCGCTGCTTCTGTCTGTGCATGAGGCTAGGGGATACCCACACAATGTCACACCTGTAAGTGATCACTAAAGCGTACCTGTCTGCCTTCCTGTTTGTCTTCCTGTTTCCTGCATTTCTTTGTCTCCTTCCTGCAGAGCTCGGTGCCTCATGTGACCTTAGCCTCGCACGGGCTGTCGCTTTAGACCAAGCCAAAGGTCGCTCCTCACTTGCTTTAGCGCTTCCTGTGCTAACAAAGGTGACAGGAGATGCAGATATGTGCAAACTTTAAAGAATTTCACTTACAGCACGTGTGGTGGTTGTAGTTCATGCACTGTGTTTGGCTAGTTGCACTGCAGTGGATGTGTGTCAATAGGGCAGCTCACATGAAGTCCACTTCAGAAACGTAAGCAGAGGTTGTGATGCAAACACATAAATTCTGTGCTGCAGATCTGAAAAAGAATTTCCTGCTGGGAATGTTGTTCTGGGATCACATTGAGATGATGGTGGCATTTTAGCATTCGTGCACTGAGATGGCCACACGTTATAACACAATTTACACCCTGTGTGAACACTCTTGTGTAGAGTTTATGGTCCTCATTAGTTTGAAGTCTTATTTAATGCAACATATTGTTCATTTTACCCCATTTAGAGTAAAATAGATGATAAAGCCAGCGGGAGAAAAAAACCTAAATCAAACCTATTCAAATCATAGCTTCAGAAACCAGTGAGTGACTTCATATTCAGGTTATGAGTAAAAAGGTTTATCTGTTCTGTCCATCACAGACACAATGCAGCTGTCTGCGCTGAGTCTTTGACATCTTTACTGCAGAAATGAAGCAACGATATCAGTCAAACAGCCATCATAACCTGCAGAGTCTCTCAGAAGAAGACATAGACCCCTTTATGATCATATCTCCATCGGTTCCTGCCTCAGACTAAAGGCCAGATTTGCAGGAGACCGTTTGTGTGGTTGGTGCAACACAGACACTAATCTGTTTAAGTTGTAGAGCTGCAGAGATATTATAGTAACACTAACAACGAGCATTATTTTGCAACCTCGAGTGGTCTTCATGCATTTTTTCCACAAAGACCTCATTTGCAGTGAATCATTTTCTCTGACGGTCATCATATCATTCTGTGGTTACACCTCGTTTTTAGTTGGCTTCTCCTCATACAAGTGGCAGCAGGGTTTTTTCCACACACTATGTTGCACTAATATTCTCAGTATAGCTGTTGCCAAAGAATACATTTTTTTTTCATGAACGGGCGTGGAGCTGACAAGAAAACCCATGCATCGTACATCACATCTGTTTCCTTTAAACTGAATGGGGAACTGCACGCCGCTCTGATTACTCAATAGAAGCCTTCACACCTAGAATGACATCATTTCCTGTCATCATCTTACCTGACAGTCTCCTCTCTACAATTATCCACTGCTCTTTATAATATAATGCAATGCTTTAAGCATTTAACATTATATTTTTGAAGATGTCCTGTTTCTAGCACTCGTGTAAAGATATGCAGCAGCAGTGTGAAAACACAGCATCGCGGTGGTTTATATGGACATTTTCTGCAGTAGTTTGTCCTCAGACGTTTTTCACTGACACTTTAAACACAAACTTTTATTAACAGAGGTCATTACTGCTACAGTTTCAGTGTAAAAAAAACCTCCACACCTTCATGATGTCTCTCTGAGGTAACCAGGACAGGTCCAGCTTATGATAAGATTCAATTTGAGATTTGATATTATTTTTTTAGGTTTCTATACTTATCTGCTTCTACCTGCTCTTTGTAGCAAATGCTGAACTCTTGGTGGTCTTCAGGAAGTCCCAGGAATTCATTGTCTTACTTAGAAAAAAGAGGCTTGCATGGTGAGCACTCCTTTATTGTTGGAGCTCATCATCCTTTCATGGCTGCTTATTCATCTACACTTAACATAGATTTAAAATCCTCTCAGTCTCTTTAGAGAAAAACAAGAAGCACTTTTTCAGAAAAATGTAAAGAATTTTAGACGATGTTTTATTTTTGCCTCCTGATCGACAAGTCTTAGGAAAAACAAAAACCCTACATATTCTGATAAGTTATGGATAAGGTCATCACTGAAGATGACTTAGAGCTCAGTTATTTTATAAATTCCGGTTTCTGTCCCCACTTTACATGATCAGCTATATGTTGGCCTGTAGTGTAATTGGGGGCTTGTCCAGGGTTTTTTATTTTATTTTGAAAAACAGTTTTATTTTTATAGTTTAATAAAGGTCAAATTAAACTGTTCAATGTGATTTAAACTCTTTTGGTTACTTGAGTGTCCCGATTTCCAAATGTTTACATTTTTATCCACTACTATTGATTTACTGTAACTGTTTATGCATTACTTCTGTCTATCTAACGTCTATCTCATTTGCATGCACGCTAATCTTCACGCACTCTCAGCTGGAGTCCATGGTGCTGTGTGACTCAGGTAGCTGGGTGTTTTACTTAAGTGCCCTTTAGATTATTCACATGTGCAGTCCTATTGAGCAGCCCTTTTTACTTCTCATCATGTAATTTTAATCGAGTTTTCATTAAAGCTGCAGCTGACGAACTTAAGCTGCTCTGGGTCTGAACAGTTTACAGATACAGTACAAGTACAAGTTTGCTGATATTTTATATTTTATGTATTGTCAGCAAATTCCACGATATAAAACTAAGAAACAGGATCTATACGAGTTTCTGAACATTACGCATAAATAAAGTACCAAACTGGCCTGAATATAACATCACCCTGATAATCAAACTATGATGTTATTTAACAGATATACTCACTTCATTTCTGTAGTAAAGATATCAAAGACTCATTTTCAGTGAAAACATCCTACAGTGCTGTGCAAAAGTCTTGAGCCACCTATCAGTTCTGTATATTTTGCTTCCAAGGAAATCTTCGAAGTGTCCTTGAGCAATAGCTCTCCAGGCTTTCTGAAGGTTTTCTTCAGACACTCGCTGCTTCCGCACTCATTTTCAGTGCAGTAATCACGAAGGCATACAAAAGGTTCCTAATTGAAAAGATGAACTGGTTTTGTGCATGCACATAACAGACAACTTAGCAAAAAAACCGTTTTAAATGGTAATGTGTGCTGAAAATAAGCAGCACTCTGATGTGAGTGTCCACAGTGAGTTCAGACTGTGCTGAAGAATAATGGTGTCCATATAAAATACTGATTTTCAAGCTTATTAAAATTGCGCAAACTCTGTTTTTGCCTTATATACCTTATTTCCATGAGTGTTTGCATCTGCAAATTTCTGCACCTTTTGGCACCACAATAAACGTGCTGCACATACAAAATTATGGCCTAAAAGAAGCTAAATAGCTAAGGCACATCTTTAATGGTGGAACAGAAGGATCTTAGCTTTTACAACTCGTTGCAGGATAAGGGTCTTTCAGGGTTCCCCGCAGGTATCAGAGCCTCAGTAGTCCTCAGTGTAAATACACATTATCAAAAAGCTACAGTATTTCCAGTAAAACCTCAGACACTACCTGTCCAGATGCAGCTTCAACCTGTGCAACACGTTGCTTCGGTTTCTGTCCTGAAGAACCAGTTTCCTTTAAGCCTTGTGCAAAAGCGGCAAACGGGCTTTGAGGTGCATTTTCTCGTGTTTGGCAGATGCGTCATAGGTGTTACCCAGTCAGCAACAACAGGCACATTTATTCCACCATGTTACAATGCACGCAATGTTTCCCAACGCGTGGGTACCATTACATTTGTTTGTATGTTAACTGCTGTTTCTGTTAATCCTGTGAGGTCTGCACCATCACCGACGATGGCCGTAATCATGACTGTCCTCGGACTTTAATGGGAAACTCTAACCAACATCTCTGTACAAGCAGAATAAACGGGGAGTCGGACAGATTCTAAAATTAGTTTAAAAAAATGTAAAAATAAAAATTACATATCAAGCTGGTGAGTAAAGGTAGAGATCCTCAAACAGAAAATAAATGAAGGCAAGGGGAGGATGCTGCATGATGACGTGAGCTGCCTTTCCTTTGGACCCCAAATCATCCACTCAGCAGTTTGATGTCCCAAATGCTCAAAGAATTGGGGTTTAGGGGACAAAATAAATAAATAGCTCTAATAAATAACTCTAAGTAACATAATTCAAAATCTGATGACCACCCCCCCTCAAAAAAAAAAAAAAAAAAAATTACCAATGGTGGTTTTGACCTCACAGGGTTAAAAGCCTTTTTAGCTCATTGTTTGCTGGAGCTCCAAATGTGCACCAGTCCCACAACTGTAAGCACACAGTTTCCTCCTGTTTGTTTCTCTGTTTTTTAAATTTACACGTTTAAACTTGTAGCATCCATCCGGGCACCAGCCGCCTAACCCAAACCCTAACCCACTGAGGCTGAGGGTAAGGTGGTGTTTTAGCATGCATGCATGCTGATAAAGCGTATACACGTTTCCTTTCAGAGCTTTCAGATCTTTCACTTAACTCTGTTATAGTATTTCAGTTTGGATATGCCAAACAGGTGAAAATTCACAGTTCCTAACAGTTTATCAGGCCTGGTGGATGTTAGGAGGTTAACCCTGAGCCTAACCCAGCTCTGAACCTTAACCCTAAGCTTGTAAATGTGAATTGTTTTGCATGCATGTCAGTAAGAATGACTTTCTTTGTACCCTGATTGCCAAGATTTGGAGAAAAATGTAAAAAAAAAAAGACATTCTGATTCATCAAAGCTGATGACCTCACAGGTTAAGAAATGACTGATCTTTCATTCGATCAAACTATTAATTTGTAAGTGATAAATTGATGCATTAGTTTCTCGGTGAGGTGTGGCACACTGCCGTCAGACCGCCGTCAGAAACCTTCAGAGGTGGTTGTGAATTCCCAGATGCAGTGGATTCATTGGAGGTGTAATGGTTTCCGTAACGGCTTCGCTGGATCTAATGATTTCCGACGCAGGCCGCCACCTCACCCTTTCACACAGCGTGCTTTCCAGACATTGCTGCTGGAACCTCATTGCACGCTTTGGGGGGGGGTTGCATGCATGCAGGCCTCTATTAGACCTCCTCTGCAATTTCAGGTCTGACCAGTAAAAGCAGAAATTTCGATAAAACAGATGGGAGACATAAAATTCTGCAGTGAGCAGATGATTGAGGTGTGATGTGCATGAGTGGAAAGCCGACCCCTCACCCTCTTCTATGAAGTTTGTTGATTTAAAGGAAACTGCACAACCACATTTTCACACCTAGATCATCGCGACATCTCTCTCTCTCTCTCTCTGTGCATGTATGTCTATGTCTCTCTGCCACTCTCTCACCGAGTTATAAATAAAAGCTTTCAAGACAAGTCAAACAGTTCGAGCCAACTTCATGGTAAGAGAGACACTGTCAGAGAGTCAGTCAGACCATCAGTCAGTCAGTCAGTCAGTCAGCCACTCAGAGAGGACTCCGCTCAGCCTGTGTCTGACCTCGGCATTGCTCCGACAGGAACTGAAAACACCAGCCCGGATTGGGAATCAAACCACAGACTCGACAAGCATTCGGAGGTGAAACAAGCGGGGATACAATGGCTACCACTGTGAGGGCAGCAGTCTGTCTGTGCCTGTGGCTTTTTGCCTGTCAGGTCAGAGGATCCCACATTCCCCAAGAAATGAACAAGACCATCCAGAGCCTCCTGCAGCACTATGTGAGTATTCGCTTCACTCCAACTTCTACTTAGTACTCGTCTGGTACCCGTCTGTGTAGCTCTACAGGCTTTGTATTTCCTCTCATTTGTCACAGTGATGCTCTCACCACAAACAAACACACACACACACACGTGCAAAGAAGCCTTTAGCATTTTCCACTTTAGTGTGTGGTTAAAGGACCATTTTCACCCACGAGCTGCTAAATATTACACACACGGCCTCTGCAGTAAACTTGCATGTAGCAAACTTTATGAGACTGATATCAGTCATGTGATGATGCAGAGATGCTGCCTGGGATGGTGCATTCAGGGACAGTGAATGACTCACATGACAAATAGGAGTGTCCCTGAATGCACCATCCGCTGCCATTTTTGCAGCTTGTTTGTTTTTTGTTTTTTTAACAAATGTAAACTTCATGCCAGTCCTTGAAGGCACCACTAATAACAGAAGATTATAAACACAGTAACAGCTGAACCCATGCTATCGTTTATGAATGCTGTGGGATTATTATCACTCTTGTTTATGACTGCAAGAAAAAACACTTTAAAAATATCTTTGTCTTTTTTAGGCAGCTTTATAAATTTATTTACAATCTCCAGATGTGACGTCACACACAGTATACCTGACTGCCTTTGAATGCACCAGTGGGACTACTTTCCAAGTCTTCACTTTTAGTCATTGGTTTAAGATTAAGTTCCAATAACTTGGACCTGTTAGTCTAAATTATTCTCACTCAGGTCCCTGATGCAGCAGCTAGCCTGCTAACAAGAACTAGCCGGCTTCCATTGAAATTCAGAATCTCCTTTTTTAAAATGTTATTATTTCCATTTAAAGCCATAAACGGCCAGACTCCTGAGTGAAACGAGCAGTCGGCCTCTCCAGTCATCTGATCTATAACTTTAACAGGCTCCCTCGGCCCTTTAGGTCGGCTCAGTTTTATAGGTTAACGTTTCCTTAATCTTGGAATAAAACCCAACTGTGAAGCACTTTGTAACAGATTTATGAAGTTATTCTTGATTATTCATGTTTAACATAAACTGTAAACATCTGTTTTTGTGTCTTTTGCAGAAAATTTCCAACAGGGAAAGATTTGATGGGAAGCCCGTTTTCCCGAGTGAGCAGCTCAGTGGAAAAATGGAGGTAAGAGTCATTTGATCAATGGGAACATGTAGTCTGTCCACAAAATGTAACAAGTCCATCCCGTCCATAGAAATGGCTCTAAAATACTACATTAAGTGCAAACTTAAGTGAAAATGAGAGAATACGGGAAATACAGGAAGCAGTGAGGTGACTTAGCTCAAAGCTCAGCTTAAAGACCGGAAACGGTGCTGGATCCCATCCCTATGCAAAGAAACTAGGAACTATTTCTTGACAAGAGGCAGTGTATCCCTCCACTCCATCTCTATCCTCAGCATCTTCATCACTAAAGTGAATTTATTTATAATAAGTCTGCCTGCTTCACATTGACGTTTGCATTTCTATTGAAGAGTGAAGACAGAATGTTAGCAGGTGTATTTCTGAACTCTGGAAGGAGCCAGGGCACCTGCTTCCTCCTGCTTTCAGTCTTCATGCTCCTAGCTTCAGGAGTCCATGCTAACGTCCCCACTGAGGGTGTTTCTGGTGGCACTCCATGGTGGTGAACCTGCTCTTGAGCTCCACCATCTTTGGCTAACACGTACTCCCTGAGTCAGCAGGCAGCTGGTGTTTCCAGGTTTTGTCTTTCATGCTGAACCTGCTTGTTTTTAGCACCGGAGTGTGTGTTGAGGTTTTTGTGGTTTTTTTCCTTTGCTTTGCTGGCTCTGCGATATGCAGCCTTCCTGCAGCTATTCTCAGATCCAGATCAAACTTTCAGTTTTCATCGGCGTTGCTATAAGGCCGCTTTGTGGTTGGTTTTCAATGCTGAGCACCAAGACAGACTGAAGCTCCAGTCTACAGTGTTTTACTAAGACGGGATCAGGTTCAGGTTTAAGCTTCTTCAGAGTTGGAATAAAAAGACAACTGGAGGGTGTCTTTTCAAATTTTTAAGAATCTTTCTAACTGCAGTCTTATTGATTTAATTATACGTGGAGCCTGAAACTGTCACTAGCACGATGATTAAAGCAAATAATGACAAACTATACGGTGGAAGAAAAGAAAGAAAATGGAGAAAACTTGAAGGAAACTCATGTAAAAATTTCTTGTACTGCAGCTGACCAACTTAGCCGGTCAGTTTGCAGCTCGTGGATTACTTTGGTCAGCGCCGGCTCGCTCGGCTGCTTTTATTCACTGTTTCAACTCTAAGAAACATTTTGGCAGGTTAGTCAAAAAAGTTGGAAAAAATAATTCATGCACAGGGCAGAGGCTGGCAGATAGGTGCACAGAAGGTGGTATTTAGCATAAACTCCATGGCCACCCACTGGGTTTTCCTGTTTAGTGTTTCTTTCACCACCACACCTACCATGAAGCACCACGGCAGGTGTAGCATTTCATATGTTTTACATTTTTTCCAGTTCAGACACTTTTAGTGACTCATGTTAGCTTTAGCACAGTCTGCCCCCCCCCACACACATCTAAACCTGGTCAGTTGCATCGTGTTGTTGCCTCTCTCAGGTTACAGGACAGTGTTTCATCACGGCTTCTGTAACTCTCATTTCTTACATCCAAACTAGTTTCAATCCTCTCAGCAGTGCATGGATGCGACACTCAGCTTCAGCAGCAGTCAATGAGTGGCATTCCCCTTTCAGGCCTAATCTACACTCAGCTTAACTGTTGTGTGGGAAACCACAGTTTTTTCCATTGTGTAAAAAGCTTTTAGCACCTTTGTCAAGCAATCTAGTCATTATACCACAGCTTTTCTATAAGTTTAGTTACTTCTGTTTTTAGCTTTTAGACTTTGAGACACCCCAAATCAGGAAAATGTCACATTTTTAGTGTCTAAAGGCATATTTAGTCAAAACAGACATGAACCACGTGCACTTCTGTTTTAACTGGTAACTATAAAAGAACATTTCCTGTCATTAACGCTGTGTCTCTCTTTCTCAGACCAAATTGGTCTTCATGGGCGGCGTTTTAGATTCCTACGAAAAGCTGCTCGGCCACATGTTGAAGCAGCTGCCCACTCCGAGCCCCCAGATTGCCGGGAGCAACGCGCAACCTGGCTCTGCCATCACCGCCGCCCCCAGCGACCCCAACAAC
The DNA here is from genome assembly GCA_030220045.1 of Australoheros facetus. Lineage (NCBI taxonomy): Eukaryota > Metazoa > Chordata > Actinopteri > Cichliformes > Cichlidae > Australoheros > Australoheros facetus. The sequence continues at coordinate 14,060 of JASGAU010384083.1, forward strand.
GCGGGATCGGCAGCGGGCCGAGATGTCAGGTCAGAGCTGAAATACATCCTGAAGAAGGTCCAGGAGCTAAAGCGGCACCACTACCAGGAGCAGGAGAAGCTTCTGCAGGGGCTGCAGACCCTCAGACATATGAAGGTAGGGAGCTGTCTGAATGCTCATTGCTGTCTCTGCAAGCAACCTCAAAGAAGGCTTTAAAGGTTATGTGGTGAAAAAGGCTCACGGTGGGCTCAAAGTCATGTCCATGAGGGCTTTATGTAGGGCTTAAAGTTCTTATGGGAGGACTTACATAGACCTAAACGTAAGGCTTGGATAGGACTTATGTAAGGCCCATAGTGATGTTTCTGGAAGGCCTTTCTGAGGATTATGCACTGATTATGAAGAGCTCACAGGAAGCCTTGAAATAGAGAGTGTTAGTTGTGTGTATATCTGATGCTCACACCATGGGATGGTGTGTAGCACCAGGTCCAACATTAACCCCAAACTCTGTGCAATCAAAAGCTGCCATTTTTGTTCTGTTTATACATTTTATGGCAATCACGGGACAAAAAGACTGTTTACATTTTGCCTTTCCAGGGACAGGATTGGATCAGGGTTACCGCCGATGATCACTTAGACCTCACAGGGTTAAAGTGAAGCTTTAAGCAGGGCTTACCTTCCACTGTAAAGCAATCATAGTAATTCTGAAAGATCACAAAGGTCCTACTTACTGAGTATCAGGGAAGGCTTTGAAACATGTAAACCTGTGTTTTCATTTACAGCTGTGATTATGTGACGTCATTTAACACTATCAGCCTCCTCTCTGTGGCTGTGTGCGCAACATTAATGCTAAACTTGCCTTTGTGTGTCTCTCCTGTAGATGGACGACCGCATCGTTCAGAGCAAAGCGCTCTGGCAGCTGCCGCAGCTGTACGAGGAGGCGAGCTCGCTCCCCGAAAAGATGCAGCGGCGACGCAGACGGCGGCGGCAAACAAAGGCCAAAGGTCACCCGAGGGGCTAAAGCGCGACCTGAAGGGCATAAACCGCAATAACAGTAAAACGAGGATGTTTGCTGGACCTTTGAATTTTACACGACCTAAAATTGTTCAAATTGAAGCCAGTGTGCCGAGTTAGTAGTTTTTAATATATTTATGAGATGAGCAGCGTAAGCCTTATAATATTGGAGCCTTGGAAAAATATTTTTTAAATAAAGTTTGGTGTGATACTTGAAAGCAGCATGACAAGTTGATCCTGTGAAATATTTTCACTGTAGGATCCTGAGATAACTAATAGTTTTCAACATGGAGTTTCACTCAGTGATTTCCTCTTCTTGTTTTTTGGGTTTTTGTTTTTTTTAAACTGCACATTATTAAAAGCTCAGGAAACAGAGATAATGTTTAATGCTGGTTAGAATGTATTTAGTAAATATTTTGTAACTTTTTATTGTATTTTTAAAAATGTATCAAAACAAATCTGAATTCTTTCTGAGTGAAACTTCCTCCTGATGCACTGAGATTGGACTGTAGTGGAGAAATGGGCGGGTCCAGACTGACTGCTCATTACTGATTGGACAGAACTTTGCATCTGAGAGGTTTTCAGGTTTATCACATTCTGAATATCGTGTCGAAGTGTTACACAACATGTGAAACGTCTTTCATGTGATGAAATTTTCACATGATTTTATTCTGTAAGTTGACTTTTTGTCACCGTTTCCCAACTTCTCCACTGCAGGGTCGATGAGAACTGATGATGTTTACAGTACAAAGTACTTAAATGTACTACGACTCCTCTGAACAGTTAGTTTGGGTACTGTAGTAGTTCACTTTCTATTTTACTGACATGTTGTAGTTTTCTTTATTTATTTGCTATTTAAGTTGTTGATTGTTGATTATTTATTGTTAATTTATTGATTGGCACAGGCACACAAATGCACCTGAATAAAACAGAATGCAGCAGATTATGTTTCATGTGTTTGCTGTTTTTTTTATGATGATGCACTTTGTAGTAGGTTTGATGTGACTGGTCCTCCAAAAACCCGGACTATGGTCAAATAGTCCCAAAAAATCTCCTCTATGCTTTTTCCTGATCACTTTTCCTTGACCTTAATGGAAAACATTAAGAAGGAAAGGAGTGAAGGAGAATGCACAAGGACTCCGACCCAACCCCGTCTCATGGCAGTTAGTGATACAGTCACAACCAGTTTTCTTCATGTTCCTCAACATGAATTTCCAACATTATTGTGTCCCTGAACACAACCTTTTGTTAGTATATGTACCGATTAAAGAAAAAGTTGGAGGGGTGGAGGAGGAGCGAGTCCTCACAACAGAGACCAAAGTTTGAGTCATACACATCACAGATTTTTCACATCATTTTTAAATAACAGGTTTTGTTTAGGCATTAAAAACTACCAGGTTAGGTTGAGAAAAACACATCATGGCCTGGGTTCACATACAGTGGTTGCCATGTCTTTTAAAAGGCTAAAATTAAGGCAGCACGGAGGAAGCAGCTATCAGAGCTGCAGAAAGGTGTGATGAAGGGTACGACAGGCTGGCCATACCTGAGGCCGAGCAAAGACTCACCGCCTTGGCTAACTGCCTGAAGAGGTACGCCAGAGATAGATGTTCTCCACTGAACCATCCAAGGTCCACACTCAGTGGCAGGGGAACAATATGAGAATATGAAGCGCATTGCTCACAAGTTTGTGTTCACTGATATGAAAAACATAATTTGTGTTCATGGTCATCTAAAAGTTGGTTCATTCTTTGTGACCAGTTCATAAAGTGCCGTGAGACCGGGCTGTCCAGCCACACTTAACACCAGTCCTAAAAAAGTGTCACTTCTGCACAGTAAAATGAAATGTTGGTCATCCTCTCCCGCTGCAGACATGATTCAGTGTAACTCTTGCTGCAGTGCATCACAAACATGCAACAACCTGGAAGGCCCATGTGGGCCGCATCACGCTCCCAGCTAATTATCAGCAAGAGAAGGCCACATTTCACCGCGACTTTAGGAACAAATTAATCAGAAATCAACCAAAACACATCTCTTCCTGAGTTTTGAAGCACAGAATTTTTTTTTAATGTACTTCATGTTTGGTTGCATTTTCTTTTGTTTACTTTATAGGTTTTTGTTTACTGTTTCAAGACTTAAGTCCTGCTTCTATTGTAGTTGCTATTTGTATGTCTTTCTAGAGTTTCTCTCTCCACCATGTTCAGCTCCTATTTTGGCGCTTCTGTTATTCTGAAGTATTTCCAGTCTCACTTCTGGTTGTTTCAGTTCCAGTTTATGGAGTCCTCTCTGTCTCATCCTCCTGTGTTTCCCCCTTCTGCTAAATTCACTCATGTTTTGCCTAAATTCATTTCAGCTGTGTCTCAGTACTCTCCCTGATTACCTCATATGTGTATAAATAGTCCTTCCTTTGACTCAGTGTCGGTTGCACTATCCAGTGTGTTACACTCGTGGACTCGTGTGATTGCTCGTTCAAATGTCCACCAGAGCTGCAGATATAGAAAACAAGGCTGAGCACCAACCAAAGTAGAGAACCCAAAGGTTCCTCCAAAGGAAGGAAAACCAAAACACCTCAAGACACCAAACCAAGAGGAAACCAAACTGCACCAAAACTCAAACAAGCTGTGGTGATGACACCAAAACACCCAAGTTAGACACATGACAACACCAGTGTCACATTTAATCACCACATACACAGTTGTACAAGAATAATGTGCCGTGAACTGTTTATGTACCAGAGCTGTGCTGATAAAGAGGAAGGCATAATAAGAGAAGAATTTCAATCATTTTCAATCACATAATTATCAGTTAACTATAAACCTGAGGCTTGAGTCCCACACACGCTGACACAAATTGCTATCCTAATGAGGACATGCGGGATCTGTCTTTCAGCTTTTATGTTTGAACACAAAACCAGCAACACAACGAAAATCAGCCCAAAGAAACTTTAAAGTGATGCAACTGCAGAAACATGGACAGGTAGAAACGGGGGCCACAATGCCACAAGCCTGACTCCTATCACTGCCTTTGTTACCTGCAGTATATCAGGTCTGCAGACACTCAGCTTTAGCATCATTCTGGGTTCTTGGCTAGCTTTGCGTTAGCATGCTGTCTCTGCACTTTCTCGCAAAGAGCCAATGTTGTGTTAGCAGCATAATTCAGTTGTATGTGTCCTGCACTCAGTTTGGACTTTAGCATCATGCTCTTGTGATCTTTTGTGCAATAAAAATAAAAGTAATGTTCATGTTGCACCTCCTCAAAAGCTTAGATGTTCCACTTTTTCCCTCCTCCATCCACACAACCTGAAATCAGTCGATTGGAGAGCGACTGCAGGAAGAAAAAAGTATTTTTTTTGTTCCAGCCGCCTGTTGTGCAGATAACACAAGTAACATCCTAATTGTAACTTTGATGTTATTACTGAATTTAGTGCTGTGACATATTACTTCACTGTGTTAATGAAAAATGTAATGTGATTAGAGTAATGCGTAACTTCGGAACGTGTTACAGCCAACACATTTGACTCCAGCATAGCTTGGTGTACAGAGGCGTTCATGCTTGACTCAGTGGCTGCAAGGTGCCCAGGTCCTGTGGCTGCAAAACAAAACCGAATCATCACCCCTCCACCACCGTGCTGACAGTTGGTATGAGGTGTTGCTGATATGCTGTGTTTGGGTTTCTCCAAATGTGCTGCTGTGCATTATGGACAAACATCTTCACTTTTGTCAGACGGCTTGTGGTTTGTTCAGGTGCAGCTTTGCAAACCTAAGCCATGCTGCCATGTTCTTTCAGAGAGACGAGGCTTTCTGCTGGCACTCCTTCCAAGTTCGGTCCTTTTCTAATTGTACCGTCATGAACTTTAACATCTAACATGCTAACTGAGGCCTGCAGAGACTGACTGCATGTTCTTTTTCACATGAATGCAGTTTGTTTTGATTAATCAAAAATGGCACACACATTTATATATTCTACTTACTGTACATTGTATGGAGCATTTATTCAAGTGATGCAGCTTCATGGCACTTTGTGCAACTCCATTGTTGGCTCTGGTTGTATAAATGAAACCACGTAACATCATCTGTATCACAAGCATAAAAGCCAGGATCCGCTGGTTAAATATTTATCTATGCTTTGCATTTCATAAGCTTATCATTCTCTTATAAGGTAATATCTTTATCTGTAACTTCTTAGTCATTTTCCACTATTTTCCAAAGGTTGATACAGACTTAAAAACAAATTAATTTAGACTGTTTCCATGTTTTGTGAACTTGCACAGGCCCCAACAATAAACGTACAGACCACGAGCCTCTGCAGGCAGACAGGCGGGTCTGGGTGCTTCTGCAGCTACGAGTTAGACCCCCACCCTGCAACCCACAGCTGTGATGTCACTTCCCGTGACATCACTTCTGGTAAATGTCATGTAGCCCTTGTTACAGTAAGTGCAGCACTTACCCACAGTGCACTGCGAATTGACTGCGTGTTTGTGTGTGAGGCTGTGACTTCTAAGAACCAGAGCTGTGCTTCCCCACAGAAACAAGAGCTGCAGCATTGTGTGTTTGTGTGTGGTCAATGAAGACACTTTGAGGGACTTCACAACTGTTGTGAAGATAAACAGGCAGTAAAAAATATTTTTTATGGGGATCAGTTTTTAGTTTCTTTTTGTCTTTTTTTTTATACATAGAGTGAAGACTCAGCAAACCAACTTTATGAGTGGAGTTCCCCAAAGTTCAATCCTAGTGCTTCTTTTATTTGCATATTTACATTCAATTTCTTTGTTGGTGTAAAGTCAACAAACACTTTAAGCTGTTTTTATCAGAACTGAATGCTGTCATTTTCTCAAAGATTTAGTTATCAGCACAGGTGCTGAGTGGCGAAATTTGCATGGAAATACTTGGTGTACCTTAAAAACTGCATTTATAACTGTGCAGATAGCATAACAGTTGCAAAGCTGTTACACTGCAGTTACACTAATACAGCGGGTTTTATTTTATTGTTTATTTTACCGAATAAAGTCCTGATAACGTATTATTATTGCCCATAATTTGGATTTTTTTTAAAGTTCTATGCAAAGTTGGTCACATTTTTTTATTCACTGGGTACAAACTCTCACGGTGTGCAGGCATTCTTGAAGCCTTCTTGCATAGCATTAGGAAGCATGCTGTTAAGCAGCTTAGATGCAGAAATGATAAGAAATAGCAAACATGCTGTAGGCGGTAAATGAGAATCCTGGCAGTTATAAATGACAACACAGGCCAGTAGATAATGTCTCTGTTTGGACTTGTGTTTGTACTGCTGCATGGTGTGGATGTAATATCAAAGCGTCGAGGGGGTGGACTGCTGCATTTCAGCAGGACTGCAGTGGAAAACATGACAACACAGAGACAGAGAGACTCAACTTTTACCCCCCACCTCTGTTTCTGTGGCCGCTCTGCAAGTGTGTGTCAGTGTGGGTTTCAGTGTGAGTCAGCGAGTTGCAGATGCTACTGTGAGAAAATGGAAATACGTTTTTGCATGTCTTCAAATGGCAGATAATATTCAGAATGAATTAACTCAAAGTTCTGAGCTGGTGCAGTGAACGGGCGCCGTGGAGCATGTTTCGTTTTCTGGTAACAGCAGCAGCTCATTTAACCAACGCCTGTGCCTTTAAAGAGATCCACAGGAGAGGAAACCACAGATTCGATGGTGCTGGATTGCTTTGAGGGAAAGAATGTCTGACACTTAAGATCAAAAGAACTCATCAGTACTGAAATTAAGCAAAACGCAGAAGAAAACGACTTTAATGAGAGTCTAACGAGAGTCTGCAGGCATGCTAGCAGCTCTGTGAGGCTAAATGCTAACATGTGATTTTTAAACATGTTGTCCTGAGAAAAAGTCCACCCTTTACTGCTTCCATGGGAACTACTGGGACAGGAAGCAGCCAGGTGCTGCAAATCAGATGCACTTGATTAACTGATCATTGGCACTGTGAGCACCTCTATAAAAGCAGAAGTTTTGGAGGTTTGCAGGTCTGGAGCATTCAGGTGTGCATTAGCACAATGCCACAATCTTCCCAGGAGCTGCAGATTCCCAGCAAATTCATTCCAAGGTCAGACTGTGCAATGCTCAGAAAATTGCAAAACACTCAAGAGCCAAACCTTTGTCAGCATATTATAGGATAAAATTCATTACAGCAGAATTAGAAAAACCCTGAACCTGTACGGCCTGTTTGGAAGGTTTCAATTCAATTCAGTTTAATTTATATAGCACAAAATCACAGCTGCCAGGAGAAAGGCTCTTCTCTCCTCTGGACCAAAGTGCAGATGCTTGTCCAGAATGCACATCAGCACAAACAGCTGAAGCTTGGACCAAACTGGGCCATCCAGAGTACAATAATCCCAAGCACATGCGCTGAAAAAGAAAAGAATGAAGGAGGTGCAACGGCCCAGTCAGAGTCCAGACCTCCTCAGCCTGACTGGATGCTGTGCTGGGACCTTCAGACAGCTGTGCATGAATGAACGCTGCAAACCTCACTGAGCTGAAGCGACGCTGTGAACAAGACTGGGCCAAAATTTCACCGCAGTGACGGGAGAAACTGATAAAGTCATAGAGGAAACTATTACTTTGACTTATTGCTGGTAAAGGTGGTTCCACTGACTCTTGGGGCGTTCTTAGTTTTTTCACAGGATTGTATAATATATGCATAGATTAGCACTAAACACAAATACAGCTGATTTTAATGGGAATGTCACTACTGTTAAAGGGATTTGTTGTAAAGTTGCATTAAAAAATCAGCACTAAAGTTTCTTTTTTACTGTTCATATTAGCAGCAGGAAATATCTGACACATAAGCAAACACATCACAGATCGTTATCTAACCACTGAGGGCATATCAGATAGAAATAATCTTAAAAACACGCGAATAACAGAGAAATTCACAGGAAAAACGTTATTTATACACTGCTAACAAATGAAAACATTCAACCTACAGCGGCTGAATTCAAAGATGACCCAAAAATCAAAGTGGAAACAATGATGCAGCACAGTGGAACATTTCATTGCAGCAACTCAAAATGGTCCTCAGTAATTTGTGCGACCCCCCCCCACGTGCTTGTAAGCATGCCTGATAATGTCGGGGCTCCTAATGAGATGATGGAGGGTGTCCTGGGGGATCTCCTCCCGGATCTGAACCAAGGCATCACTGAGCTCCTGGACAGTCTGAGGTGTTCTGTTGGATTTAGGTCAGGTGAGTGTGGGGGCCAGTGAGTCATATCAGTTCCTTCATCCTCCAGAAACTGCCTGCATACTCTCGCCACATGAGGCCGGGAATTGTCGTGCACCAGGAGGAACCCAGGACCCACTGCAGCAGTGTAGGGTCTGAGAGCAGGTCCGAGGATTTCATCCTGATACCTGATGGCAGTCAGGGTGTCGTTGCCTGGCCTGTAGAGGTCTGTGTGTCCCTCCATGGATATGCTTCCCCAGACCATCACTGACCCTCCGCCAAACCGGTCATGCTGAACAATGTTAAGTGCAGCATAATGTTTTCCACGGCTTTTCCAGACCCTTTCACATCTGTCACATCTGTCACATGTGCTCAGGGTGACCAGTAGCGGACCTGCCAATTCTGGTATTCTGTGGCAAATGCCAGTCAGGCTCCACGGTGCCGGGCAGTGAGCACAGTGCCCACTAGAGGGCGTCGGGCCCTCAGACCACCTTCATGAAGTCTCTCTCTGATTGTTTGGTCAGAGACATTCACACCAGTGGCTGCTGGAGGTCATTTTACAGCTCTGCAGTGTTCATCCTGTTCCTCCTCCACAAAGGAGCAGATCCCGGTCCTGCTGATGGGTTAAGGACCTTCTCCTGTCCAGCTCTCCTAGAGTGCCTGCCTGTCTCCTGGAATCTCCTCCATGCTCTGAGACTGTGCTGGGAGACACAGCAAACCTTCTGCCAATGGCACGTATTGATGCCATCCTGGAGGATTTGGACTACCTGTGCAGCCTCCGTAGGGTCCAGGTATGACCTCATGCTACCAGCAGTGACACTGACTTGATGTTAAACTCTGATTAAAAAGTGTTCCTTTAAGTTTTTTGACTAGTGTATGAAACAATATTGAAATAGATGGTTAAACTGCAGCTGGTCTGTGATTTTTGAGGTTGTAGTTCTGCTGATCCAACCACTGGCGTGTTCACCTTTGAAGGCAGCTGAAGAATTCAAAATGGAGAAGTTATTGTAGCACCAGTGATAATAAACCGTGGAGAGTCAACGGTAATGCTCTGATCAGATCATGCAGGAGGGAGGAAAACCTCTCACATATCAAAGGACTAATAAACTCTAAGGGTCTGTTCTGCTTTTCCTTATTGTCCACTTACTGTTACAGTGTTTGATGTTCAAGTTTGGCCAAAATTTAAAGTACTGAGGCAAATATATGCAAAGATCATGCATGCAAATACACAATTAACATGCTACCAATATCAAAAAGGTAAAGTCAGAATTCTCAGAGGTAAATGCACAGTAAACTACACCCTTCATCCACAAGCTGATAGTGAAGTGGTGGTCACGCTGTAATGTAACAGATTACTTTTTAACCTCTAATGTCACATGGTGTGTGTGCTTCAGTGGCCTCAGGATCACATCTTTGCTTCTCGCATGATGATCTGGTTCTTCTGGCTTCATCTGGTGATGACCTCTGAACTGCAGTTAGACAGTTTGCAGCTGAACGTGAAGCTGTGGAGAGGAGAATTATCACCTCCAAGTCCGAGGCCACGATTCTCCGCAGGAAAAATGGTGGCACGCATGGTTCCGGTTGGGAATGAGTTGCTGCCCCAAGTGGAGCATCTTGGGCAGAGCTGCTCGTCTTCCCCATCAACAGGAAACAGCTGAGGTTTGAGTTTAGTTCATTTTTACATAAGGACAGGTATGTTACATGAAACAGTTGACACACCACAACATTTATAGCTTGAGGTCATTTGCAACGCCTATCTCTGTTTGGGCCTTTACACGATCTTTAAATAATACATACATTAACATAAAAACAATACAACAATGTCCCAAAATATCAAAAATCACAAAACATCTGCTCAGCCTCTCAACCAGTCTCCCTCCATTCCTTCCAATTCAGAACCACTGGATCTTTCTGCTGTGCCTCCTGTTTACCACAACCTCGCTGAGGTTTTCTGAAAGGACCTGGCGCTCTATCTACCTCCTCACAGGCTCCGCCCGGGCACCCCCTGCCCACCAGTTGCAGCTATGGCCTGTTCCCACCACCTGTAAGCAGCTCCAGCGCTTCCTGGGGACTTCATCTGTTCCCTTTACCTGTCTGACTTCTCCTAAGCTGTCTTTCCAGTGAAACTCCCGGGCCCAAGCCGCTTACGACTGCCTGAAAGAGCTGTTCACCCCGGCACCCATCCTGATTCAACCCAACACCTCCAAGCAGTTCACTGTCAAGGTGCACGCCTCCAAATCAGGGGTAGGTGCAGTATTATCTCAGCAAGTTAACCCTTTAACAGCAAGCGATCGCCACCGATGCACCTGCTACCTGCCCTTACTTGCTGCTAACAGCTGGTTAATGCTGAGCGTATCACCGCTGAGACGTCTGATCAAACGCACTCTGAATTACCGTAATTATGCAACCGTTTGTCCTATCAAAAAAAATTCAGTTTCTGAAAGCTGAAAAAATGTACTTCACACTCAACGTAGGGTTATTACTGTAATTGTTGCTGTAATGGGCCTAAACGCCTCAATGCTCAGCGAGCCAGGTGGACCTTATTTTTTGTGAGGTTTAATTTTTCCATCAATTACCATCCAGGTACCTGAAACACAAAACCTGATGCCCTCTCCCACCAGTTCTCCCCCCCCAACACAGCCCTAGGCTCCCGGGTCAGTCTGTCATCTGGCTTCCACCCACAGACTAATGAGCAGACGGAGAGGCTAAATCAGGATTTGGAGGCCATGCTCCATTGTGTCCCCTCTTCCAATCAAACCACCTGGAGCTCCCATCTAGCCTGGATTGGGTACGCCCAAATCTCCTTGACATCGACAGCAATTGGAATGTCTCCGTTCGAGCCATTTTTCCTTCTCAGGAAGCTGAGCTTAGTGTGCCCTCCATTCAACATCATCCGCACCACTGTAGGCGACTCTGGAGGAGCATTGCTCAGGACCATGACTTGGAATAAGCTGCAGGCAGATCATCATCGGACTCCCGTCTCTCCATACTGTCCTGGTCAGAAGGTTCGGCTCTCTATATGCAACATTCAAGCAAGGAAGGACCCAGGGGACCCGGGTCATCCACGGCCCATCAGGAGCTCAGAAGACAGAGGCCACACATCCCGATGGCAACTGCATGCACACCCCAGCACGAGCCAAGAACACAGCCCCAAGGCCCCAGGTACCCAAGAACTGCCGGACACCCAGCAGAGCCCCCCAATGCCAAAGAGGCCCGAGCCACCCACAGGCCACAGCCGCCAAGGGAGCACGCCAAAAGCCACACCAAGACATCCGGTCACGCACCCCAGGACCCACATCCCAGGGGCGGCAGTGATGACCAGTGGGGAGCAGCGGGTAGCAGTAACCTCACACACTGCAACTGTGTCCCACAGGGGCCAAGGATCAGCAAGCCACAGACCCAGGCCCAGCTGTCCACACACACACACACACACACACACACACACACACACACACACACACACACACACACACACACACACACACACACACAGGGACTTTACATGGACACTAAGTGTGGGCGAGTGGGCACCAGCACAGAGTCAGCGGCATCAGAAGCGAGTAATTTAAAGTTGGAGAAGCTCTTCAGCTGCTACCAAATCATATCTGCAAGGTGCAGAACTCAGGCTCCAAACCCGTGAGTTATTCTGTGCAGCCCCTTCCCAAAGCCGCTCAAGTAAAGCCCAGAGAAGTGTGTGTGCCCACAGACCCCCAGAGCCAGTACCAGAGAGGAGGAGCTGTCTCAAAACTGTTACATCTGTTTCTACTTTGCAACAATAAACTGTTTAACCTCTAACACTGTGTTCTCTGTTTGCCCCGTCTGTGACAGGTGAGTGTTAAGAGATTATTATTAGTTATGGAGGGAGGCTTGCACTAACTTTAGCCTTTGCAGCATATACTATGCAATAAATTTACATTGAATAAAATGAAGTATGATGGAGGCTGGCACACAAACAACACTTGTTTCAGTGCAGAATGAGAACATCATTCATGTGCACCGTATTTGGATGGAGGCAGATGTTTTAATGGGGTTAAAAAAAACCCTGAACTGTCCCTTTAAGACTGAAGCGCATGAATTTTATTCTGAGTGAACATTAAAGATGATTCAGCTTTCTTTCCACTTTGTTTTTAAATTTGTCTCAGGATGCTTCACGGTTTCACTGAAGATGCTGACTGTCATTACACACACACACGCGCGCGCACACACACACGCGCACACACACACAGAGCTCATTAGCATATCACACAGAAACTCACTGTGGCATTTCCATGAAGTTGTGTATTGTTTCTTGTTGTAAAGGAAGCTCTCAGTGGGTTCACAGCAACCACACACACAGACACACTGAAGTTATGTTTTGTTTCATATTAACAGTCTGCAAAAAGCAGAAAACATAAATAAGAGTAATTTGTAATATTTGCATCCAAAGTGAAGAGTGTTCATGTTTGATCTTTGACCCACATTCAGTAAAATCTGTCAGATTTATATCGTGTGGATATGCATCATGTCTGTCTCTGTATTATTATTATCGTCAGGATTTATTTATTTGCTTTCGTTATTTCACTGCTGAGCTCCATTAATTACTGTTAATGGCTTCCCGGGTCAAAGCGACTACTTTTATTTTGAAAAGCATGTACAGGAACAAAGCCTACTTGCAAAAATCAAAGTGTGTTTGCAGCTCTGAAAACAAACAAGAACATCAGGGCTGAAATTTTTGAGGCTCCAACAGAAATAAACATGTTCACAGATGATACTCTTTAGTCCGTGGATACGTTCTCTTTTCTTAACGACTGTGTGTGATGTGAGTTTCCTTTTAATAACCTGTTTGGCTGCTGGCACAGCTTGAAGCTGCATTTCTCCTTTGACTGACAGGTGGATGGTGACACAGGCGGCTGTAGCTGCTAGCTGTCTGTCAGGCTTCAGCTCAGCTAACTCCCTGATTATCTCCTGTGCGGTTAATCGTACTAACAGACCATCCAAAAACTGTGTGCTCCAGTGTTGGGGAGAGAAATTTTAGCACTAACTGGCACACATAAAGGTGTCTGTGGCTCAGACTGAATCAGCTACCATCAGAGAGTCGGTGGTTTCATCTCCAGCTCCTCCAGTCTGCACGCTGCAGTATCGATGTGCAAAACACTGAACCTGAAGTTGCATTCGGTGGAGTGTGTGTGTCTGTGTGTGTGTGTATAGCTTTAATCTGGTGGGGGCTTCCTGGTCAGCTGGGTTTGTTCTGTGTGGGTTCTTTTCAGGTACTCTTTCTTCGTCCCACAGTCCAAATGTTAACGGTTGACTCATAGCTGTGAATACAACTTATGTGCAAAGAATATTGCTGCATGAATATGTGTGAAAAAGGTAACGTGGCTGACAGTGTGAGTGGTCACAAAGACTGGCAAAACCCTCAATAAATGAATGTGACTGATGCTGCTGCCAAAGAAAGAATGAAGCAGCTCTGAGGTGAAAGGGAAACGCTCCAGCTCTACAACACTGAGCTGAGCAGCTGATGGCCTCGGCCTCTTCACAGACTGAGTGTGTTTGATGCCTCCTGTCCCACATTTTGATTGGCTCTAGTTTACAAAAGTGAGCTCACGTGTAACAAGAAACTCGGCATCGATGCTTCCCCCCTGAAACCCAAAGTCACATAAAATGCATTAAATTTGTCGTCCTCACGAACCTGCAAAGTCATTGTGTGTTTTTTGTGTTATCTTCTGAGCATCAGCTGCATGTTTCACATTTTCCCCACACAAACATCCTTTTACCCTCCGTCTGCTGGGATCCGATCACCCTGATGGTGCTCGAGTGCGAAACTCAGTCCTTCCCACAGAAACCTCACTGGCTGCAGCAGCCGTGGGAATGTGGACGCTACGGGCTTAAAACTGAAACAAAGTCATGACTCAAAAGCACCAAAAACTCCAGACTGGCAACTTTCTGCTCCAAATGCAGTTTCATTCAGTTTGATTGAAGCAGCCAATCAGGAACGTGCCTTTAACGGTGTGTAGATACTAAAACAGGACCAAGCTCTTTAACAGGCACACGGTGGTCTAAAAGGAAAATGCATGAGACATAAATATAACTAATATCTCTTCAACACTCAGAAGTAAACCCACATGAATTTACAGCAAGCTAAATCAGCCTGCAGTCTGGTGAGCTCCGCTGTGCCGAGGTCAGATGTTTGTTCTCTTGTCTTTGACCACATGACACCCGACGTGGTTCAAACCACATTATCTTAAGATAACGTCTGGGATGAATTACAGCAAGTCAGCATTTGGTTTTCACAATCAACACGACAGAGCTGAGAGAGGTGGGCAGGCCCCGTGATGCCTTCCTGTTCTTGGGTCTTTGCAGCAGCTTGTAAGTTGGTGTTTTAATATACTGAGTTTAAATTCTTGGCCTGTTCTGTGGCAGATGTAAAGGCGACTGTTTCTATGCAGCTTTTTGCACTAAAGGACGTTTATTAAGTTAGGAAAATCAGACTGTTAGACCTGAGGGACATAAACACCAATGAGAGCTGATCAAGATGTTTCCATTCTGTTTGAGACGTTTGTCTAAACTTTCAATTCAATTCAGTTTTTATTGATATAGCTCTAAATCACAACAAACAGTCGCCTCAAGCTGCTTTGTATTGTGGGTAAAGACCCTACAATAATACAGAGGAAACCCAACAGTCCAAACGACCCCCTATGAGCAGCACTTGGTGACAGAGGGAAGGAAAAACTCCCTTTTTAACAGGAAGAAACCTCCAGCAGAACCAGGCTCAGGGAGGGGGGGTCATCTGCTGAGGGGGGGGANAAAGACAGAGATTAATAACAATTAATGATTAAATGCAGAGTGGAGTATAAACCGAGTGAAAGAGGTGAATGAAAAGAAACACTGTGGCCTGTGAGCATGTGTTGTTATGCAAATTTGTCATTGCAGAAACTTTGGAGGATCAGAGAAAAAGAAAAGTTTATGCAGTGAAATACTGGTAGAAAACTTTATGTTGAGATGGCAGAGTCACGCCCGTCTGCTGATTTCGTCAAGCGTTCTTGGTTCGAGACCAGCTAGCTTGCGGGGCCCGAGTTGAACCTGTTTTTTTCTGGCCGAGCACCAAGTGCGTTCACGGTGGGAAAAACCGCTGAATGGTTCAAATACTGGCACCGGCACCAGAACCCTGTCAGTGGAAAAGAGGCCAGTGAGTGCAGGTGAAGGTTGGTTGGTGCTGCTTGAAGCTTATTATAAAGACTCTTTGTATTGAAAAAAAAAATTAAGTAAAAAAGCCTGACTTAGAAGTTTGGACCAAGCTTTGCAAAGCTCAGGCTCCAGGAGGGGAGGGCACCCACTGACTGTGGTTTAAGGATGGACAAATCTTCCAGCTTACAGGACTAAAGTCTGCAAATAACAACTTGATACCAGCACAAGCAGTTAACATCATTTTACCCCTTTATGGCCCAAATCTGGCAAGTTAAAATAATTCAGTGCTGGTATGAATAACACACTACCAAGTTTGCAGGCCACACTCCTGCTGATGAAACCTAACCATGCCTGATGAATCTGCCGATCGTCACTGCCTGCCTCAGAGGACTGCAGAGTCCAGACCTTAGTGGGTCAGAACTGTTTTGTAACCACCACTGCTTACAGATTACGGGGAGTGGTGTGTGTGTGTGTGTGTGTGTGTGTGTGTGCACTATGACAGTAATAATGACTTGTAGCATAAATGTGGTCGCTGAGGCTGTGGTGTGTGTGTGTGTCCAAAGTCTGTGCTGACATCTAGAGGACAGAGTTTGAAACTACACCAGAACACACTGGTTGAACCCCTTGTTCACTAATATTAATAATAACTGTTCACTGAGGCTTAACTCCACAAACACATCACACACAGGTCAGCAGTAGAGCTGAAAATTAGTGCACTAACACAGATTTCAAGTCATTCAATTTTAGTCATAACTAAAATTTGGGTTTTAACATTTGAATATGTTCATTCACATTTCAGAGAAAAACAGTGGTCATTGTTTTATATGTTCTCACATTATGTACACAAAAAAGTGATTAGGCATGATCTTACAGTTTTTCCATTGAGGATAAATGCAGTATTATTAGAAAGCATTGCATCAATTTTCATTGTTATGCAGATGATACTCAGCTTTACCTATCAATGAAGCCAGATGACACTGTAAGAGACTGTGTGCGTCTAACGTGCGCTGATTGTAGATCGCTCGTCAATTGAATCTTCCTCGGTCAGAAAAAACAGGCCAACTCCAATGGTGCAGCTTACAAGGTTTATTGAGGAGGCAATAGAAGCAGGTACATGGGAGATGATGAGGGTACAGATGTTGTTGCGAGTATGGCTAGGTGTGTGTGTGTGTGTGTGTGTGGTTATCTGAAACAGAAAGCGAACAATGAAGTGTATATTAATAACCATATCGGGGGACTACAGCTTCACATGGATGCAGTATGAAAATTGGCCTGCAGTAACACTGAAAATCCCATAGAGGGCAACATAACACCACACATGAATTATCACTAAGTGCCGTACATGACGAAAATTATCAGAAAAGTGAAATGAACGGTAAATTCACATTTGCACTTATAATCACGACATATTCGCCAAAGTATAACACAGAACTTAAGATACTGTCTTGAATAAGCCCTTGCAGTAGCAGTAGGCGGATAAGACACGTGGACAATTTTACCACCTGGACTAATACCTAAATAAACACAAATTTGGGTCGAAAAACTCTACTTACATCATAAGAACGCACACAGCACTCGTACACAAGGTTAGGAAAGGATTGGCAGTGGATGGCGATTCCTGCTCCGTGGATGCTGTTATCACGGCACTGAGCCCCCCCAAACCACAAGAAAAAGCTTGCTACCTACGAGCGAGTGGAACTACAAAAATAAACAGGTGCATCATGGGTAACGTAGTGCCAAACGAGGGCACGGACTTCTAACAGACACACATCAATTAGTCAAACTGCAGGAATGTGTTAAAGACATTAAGGCCTGGATGACCTCTAATTTCCTGCTTCTAAATTCAGATCAAACTGAAGTTCTTGTACTCGGCCCCACAAATCTTAGAAACATGGTGTCAAACCAGATACTTACTCTGGATGGCATTACTTTGGCCTCCAGTAAC
>JASGAU010384084.1:0-17555 GCA_030220045.1 Australoheros facetus
GACTTTTATCTCGAAATAGATTTTGACTTTATTCTCGAAATTTTGACTTTATTCTCAAAATACACAATTTTTTTTTCTCAATGTGGCCCTAATACTCCTTTGTAAAGTTATATCAGCAGCAAACCTGATTAAAAGTTTTGAATGAGGTGTGTGTTTACTACCACATTTTAAATAACTTTATGCAAAATGTAAAAGCTGATAGCTAAATAAGTGCCATTTCATAATTATGTGATTCATAATCCGATTAATCGACTAATCGTTTCAATAGTCGATGACTAATCGACTATCAAAATAGTTGTTAGTTGCAGCCCTACTGTATCATATGAAAACTTTAGTTTCTTCTTTATTAGGATTTTGTTAAATGTATCCATACATTTAACAGAATCAAAAAGATGCATCGTGTAATTTAGAAATGGTGCAACTGCATAGTTTGTCCAGCAGAGTGGCTCCAACTCCATCAAGTTAAAAATGTTTTTGTTTCTAATTAATTTTCTCAAGGTTGCCCTTGTTTTCTCTTGTGTTTTGAATTCATCCATCCTTCTGTTTTCTTTACCGCCTATCCAACTTTGGGTTGCTGGGAGATAGAGCCTGGGGCAAAAACGTTGAGTAAACCCCAAACAGGTTGCCAGATAGGCAGACATGCAAACGCCATGCATGCTGACCAGAACCTTCTAGCTAGACAGTGCTAACCACTGCACCACTGAGCTGCTTATTGCAAACTCCTTCTGTTTATAGTTGTGTGATTTCCAATAAAACGCAGTCACTGCTGAGTTCAGTTGAAGCCAAGATGACATAAGCCAAACCTCTGGTCAAGAGCATCTATGCACAGGAAGTTAAAGTTTCTGTAGCAGTTAACCTGCAGCGGCTGGGCCACCCGTCGTCCTGCCTGTGGTTTGTGTGCAGTTCCCTCGAGGCGCACAGTCTCCACCACAGGAGGTCTGTGGTGCTGCGTTCAGCAGGGGCTGGCGGTTGCTCTTTTGACACAGACTTCATGGTCCGAAACACCCTCAAGTCTGAGCCTACTGTAACTTGGTAGCAAAATACAATGTGGGCGTACTGTGATCTTATCATTTTCCCTTTTTATATATCTCATGTACTGTAAATATACTGTCTATACCCTGCCTCTCACCCTATGACACCTGGAATAGGCTCCAGCCCCCCCACGACCCTGAAGTTGAAATGAATGGATGGATGGATACTCAACTTATATAAAAGATATTAGCCAGTATAATAGTAATGGGAGTACATTATCAGTGTAGCATGCACTCAGTGGTCCTGCAGTCACCTGCACTTTCACACACGTGAATAGTCACCCATTCATAGTATATTTATCGTGACAGAGAAGCCCTGTATTCCTGTTGCACTAAATGTTATAACAATATCCATTTAAATAACCTTGACACTGCCCCTTTAATACTGCTCCATTAGGGAATATAGGTCACATTTAAAACCGCCCTATTCAAAAACAAATAGAGAAAAGTTTCCTAATTGCTGTCATAATGGGAGTGATGCAGAGAGAAAAAGCAGAGAAAGGTCCATAATTGAAGCATTATGTACCTAAAATTAGTTCTAGTAGCTGCATTAGTTCAACAGTGGCCGCCAATATGTGGCTTTCTCCTTATTCTACTGTACTGTATGGGGTTTTATTTCATATTTGTCTACATTTGGCTTCAGTTTTGTATTCAGCTTCAGGAGTGACCCTATTTTGGGGGCTGCACATTCAAGTATTCTGACTGATAAAACTTTTTCTTCTTCTGGCTTTATAAAACCACTCAGAAATCTGCTAAGTTTCATCCTTGCGGCTAAACTCTACAGGTACAAAACCTGGAGGGGGAATTTCACGTGCGACAGAATAAGCTGAAAGGGGATGTGGGGACGATGGCTTAAGAAGTCTCTCATTTTAATACTAATAAATGTCATTCCAGTTTGTGTTGAAGCCAAATGCAGTCATTTAAATGATCAGATGCTGCCAACATTCCTTGCATCTTAACACAGCAGCAACAAAGACCTCCTTTACAACAATTCATCTCTCACACCACTAATGTGCAAACCTGTGCAAGAGTACACAGCGGTGTGTGTGTTTTCTTTACACACAATGGATGGAAATTTCAAGAGACCATCTTCAGATCTGATCTAATTGGCAAATTAATTTATTTAGTACACTGATGCTTTAATCTATAAAGAGCTGCTGAGACAATAAAATATTAAAAATGACATCAACATAGAAAGTCAAACTGTTGTTGTGGCAGCTACAGAGTCAATTTGTGAGGCAAATCCAAATTATACATGCAGATAAAGCAATATTATTGTGTCCCACCAAGCTGTTTTCAGACTAAAGGTCAGCATTCAGTTGACAGTTTCTGCGAGCTAAATGCTCCGATGCTAATCTGCATCACACCTGCACTACCTGACATTCAAATGGCAAACACACTGGTAACATTTCACATTCGTGGAACTGCCTTCTTTGCAATGAATTTATTGCAATGAACTATTTTATTATTTGTACCGAGAACTATTGTGTAGCACAGCCACACTAGAAGCATATAGATTTATTATTAGGAAGCTTAATAAACACAGAGTGGCTTAGATTTTTATCTTGATCCTCAAACAGCTGCAGCCGGTGTGAACAGCGGAGTCAGAATCTGAACCTGTTATTACCTGAAACACTTCCCTCTTTGCTGGGAAAAGAGCCACATTAGGGAAGAAAACAGTGTTAAAAAGCAGTTGACAGGTTTTATAGCTCAGTTCAGGGCTGGTGTGTCATTAGAGGGGACAAAGCTGAGAGGTAAACCACACAAAGAGAGCTGGGACGGAGACAGAGGCATGGGGTAATTATAAATGTAGAGAGCAACTCTGCTGTGCCTGTAATTAACAGTGTTGAGTCTTAACACATCTCTATCATCTCCTTTCATTCGGCTGCCTTACTGGTTAAGGTGAAGATGGTAGAAAAAGACCAAACTGAGCTGCAATTTGGTGCCAAACAGCTTACCCACTAGTCAGTACCACTGACTAGTGGGTAAGCTAGGCAAGAGGAACCAACTCCTATATATTTCCAATCACACAGTGATGAAGGAAAGTAAAACTGGATTACTGAGACGCAAGCCAAAAACTGTATGTCATTATGGAGTGAATACAGCAATGGAAAGTATCGTAAAATTCTCAGAACATCATGTAAAGGCCAAAGGAAAATACACTGAAAGAAAAATATCTTCATGAAGTCATGTAGCCCTGCAGACTGTCACTGGCAATCATGAGGATTTGATCACAGGCTTCATATAAAAGTTGGATGTAGCCGCTGTGACATCCCCCAGCGGTTTGTGGACTACTGTGTTGAGGCCTCGCGTCGAGCACACTGGCTGTCACACCATGAAATTTAGATGAAATGGTGGTGTGCTAAGTTTCTGCTAATGTTGGTGAACTTGTTCAGCAAGATGCATCCACTTCATGGGTGCAACGCACAGACACAGATGCCTGCTATTTAATGCTGTTATATGAATAACAAAATTACTCACTGGATACTGGATATCAAGCCCTGTTATTGTTAGATAATTGCATAAAAATTCACAAGCAGCACACACACGGCCAGTGCCCCTGCTCATTGATTCAAATTAATGATGCCTGACTCACAACTGTACTCACCTGTTCATTAAATGGTCCACACCCCTAATTCACTTTAAGCCTTAATAACTTTTAAATACATACGTTAAATACATCGTTAACTTTAACTTTTAAATACATCCCAGTGTGATCTCCAGTTCACACTGGGATGGTTCACAGCAGAGTCTGAAGCAGTAGAAAGGAGAATTTGCACCTCCAAGTCCAATGGCCATAGTTCTCAGCTGGAAAAGGGTGGCGTGCCCACTTCAATTCCGGGATGAGGTGCTGCCTCTAGTGAAGGAGCTTAATTATCTTGGGGTCTTGCTCATGAGTGAAGCAAGAGTGGAGCGTGAGATTGACACTTGCTTTGGTGCTGAAAGCTGGAGCAGAAACCGATCTGTTGTGGTGAAGAGATAAAATCGATGTTGATTTACTGGACGATCTATATTCCCACCCTCACCTATGGTTACGAGCTTTGTAGTGACCAAAAGAATGAGATGCTGAATACAAGCATGGAAATGAGCTTCCTCTGAAGGGTGGCTGGAGTCTCCCTTAAAGATAGGGTCAGGAGCTTGGTCATTAAAGCGGGACAGTGTAGAGTTGCTGCTCCTCCACATCGTAAGGAGCCATTTGAGTTGATTCAGGCATCTGAGTAGGATGCCTCCTGGACCCCTCTTGGGCGAGGTGTTTTGGGCACGTCCTACTAGGAAGAGGACCTTGGGCAGACCTAGGACACACTGGAGGGATTATATCTCTTGTCTCTGCTGGGAATGCCTCCGTATTTCCCCGGATAAGCTGGAAGAGGAGGCTGGAGAGGAGGAGGAGGAGGCTGGGGTCCTCTGCTTAGACTGCTGCCCCCAGGACCCAAACCCAGAACCCAGTGGAAGAAAATGGATGGATGGACAGATGTTATATTGAGATTCACTCCCATTCAGTTATCTTGAAGGGGGAAGTTAGCAAAAAAAAATTTTTTTGGACTGTATAGCTATCACTGTAAATGTGTATTTCTGCACTAAATTTGGACATTTTAAAGTGGAAACCTATGAAGTCTCACTCACAGCTTGAACCAGCCTCAAGTGGCCATTTGCAGAACTGCAGTGTTTGCCACCACCTGCGGATTTGAAAAATAAGATTTACACTGGCCTACACAAAAAGTTATTCTTGTTTATCATGACTGAATTCATACATAAAAAAAATACAAAGGTACAGTCAAAGATATAATTACTCTAAACTTCATTAATCCAAGCGTTAGCTCATCATGAAGTAATACAACCACTAATGAAGACATCAAATCTGATGCCTTCTGCAGGAAATTTGCCGTCATGTTACACAGACCTCCTCTCCGATTATGTGCTTCCTGGCCACCGTCTTAGCCACAATTGTTAGCAATGGCTCGCACTCAGACGTACTTGCAGACAATACCCTGGACAGTTTTAGGTCCAAAACCCCGCAGGACTCAGGTCCATTTTAATGAATGCCACAGTGAAATAAATCTGGTTCTCATACCCGACCATGCGCATGACTTATGTTTTCTAAAAATAAAAAAAGATTCCTGACAAAGTGAAAAAATTAATTTCTTCCT
This sequence comes from Australoheros facetus, assembly GCA_030220045.1. NCBI lineage: Eukaryota > Metazoa > Chordata > Actinopteri > Cichliformes > Cichlidae > Australoheros > Australoheros facetus. The sequence goes on from JASGAU010384084.1 coordinate 5,180, forward strand.
GATGCCTTTGTTTAAAGCATTTCCTATAAATGAGTTATATGAGCCGCACGTGTGTTTCACGTGTTTTAGTCTACATTTAGCTGTCTCTGTTTTAAGCCTCTTGCAGGCTCTTGTTTTTTGGTAAACACAGGGATTATTTTGCATGCTAATAAAGAAAAGACATTTTTGTCATCTCTCACTTTGTCATCTTTTTTCATCTTTATCACAAAACAGGTGAAACAATTCCACTTCACTGCATTGGCAAACTTTTTAACTGGTTTCAAAAGTCAATAAAATATTGAATGGCTGTTTTTTTTTTTTTTCTGTGTAAAATGAAATTGCATTTTTGAGAGACCTGGAAACATCATGTCATTATCCTGTAACGCTGGCTGCCGCAGATAAGAAAATGGTAATGTTCTCTACTGTATTTGGCTTCATGTGGCGATGTGTGGCTGCAGCGGGTTGGCTGGATTTGGCCTCACTTGAACTACATTTGTGAGCAAGAGCGAAGGGAGCTGAGGTGGTTACTCTGTGTGTGTGTGTGTGTGTGTGTGTGTGTGTGTGTGTGTGTGTGTGTGTGTGTGTGTGTTGAGACAGACATGAAATGAGCTATAGTTCACAATAAAACAGTAGAAGAGTATTTTTCCTTCTCTTCTCACACATGCATACACACAAAAACACACACACACACACTTTGCTGCATGCCTGCACACATTCCTTCTAGCAGCTGAGCAGCCAATGGTAAGCCAGTATGCAAATAAGATGGGTGTGTCCTTTTAAAGCTGGAGTACAGGGTCTGAATGGAGAGTAGAATAGAATAAAATAGAAAAGAATAGAGTGTGGATGGAGAGGAAGGTAAAAAGGCGAGAGCAGGAAGAGGACCTCATATGCTAAAAAAGACAGCGACCACCAGCTTCAGTATCCAGCAGTGTTATTGCTTGAAGGTCGCTTTGTGTGCATCTCTACTTGGAAAAAAATGGCACCTGGCACCTATATAAATATATGATTAAAAAGTGTATAGAGTAATTTTTATGCCAATTTATTACTCAAATTAGTTTGGAAATATTTTAGGCAATAAAAGTCAAACAGTGTCTTCAATGTGAGCATTTGTTGCATATGAGTGAATTTCCAGTTGATAAGCAAAAGCAGGTAATGGCTTAATCACAAAAATAACTTAACAAAATTAACCAATAATTGCAACCCCGGGATTCATATAATAAAAATGCCCGACCTGTTTAACATGATGAAAAATAATTATATTCATCTTTTGTTGCCATTGTTTCAGCAGCGTTTTAACGCCTGCATTATGTAGCTGTAGATCATATGATTAGAAAATAAAATAAAAGGCGCATTAATCCATTCTGAGAAAAATAATTAGCTGCAGCTCTAATTTCCTTTAGGATCTGGGACAACATTTATGAGTTCCCAGCAGGTGGTAAATTGGTGTTCTCCACATATGATCAAAGCATCCGCTCAGGTTTAACAGTAGCCGACGGACACTCACATTTAATCAGGCTTCTTGTGTTTTAATGTGACTTATGCTTAATGCTTATGTGCATCTTAAGGTCTTTAAGTTTTTTTTACTTCTGAGTGAGACTGAGATGCAGCCCTAAATTTGGGCCCTAATCCAGATTTATTATCATAAGGTGAAGAGCTGGTTTCTCCATGTAAAAACACCTTATCTTTGGAAATTTTCAAAGAGGAATTTCTTGGAGTGATGATCGTTAACTACAGCATATTCCAAGTTGAAAATGACAAATCGATAAAACTGCTCATCTGTGCTCATATTTGGTTGTGCTCTGCTCTCTGTCAGGCTCAGCTATTTCATTTCATGGGCAGTAATTTGCAGGAAATTGTCCCATTAGTAATAGCTGACGATCAATTTTTGTTTTTTCTTGCTGCCCACACTTATTTATCATTTCCCCTGGTTATTAACAGGGAACGCGCTATATTGTAAGAGGTAAATAAAATACAGAACGCAAATGCTCAAAACCCTATTGGACTGCACCACAGTACACAGCGTATTAAAAGCCAAAGAGCTGATGTCTCCCTGTATCCATGCAGAGAGCCTTTAAGTTTTTAATAAACACATTATGGAGGTAATAATATTCCCCAAAATTCATTTAAATGCCACTTTTAGAAAAATAGAGAGAGCTCTCCACTTATATTTGCATCAACCATAATCTCGTCACACAATATTAATGCTATGAACTTGACACCGATTTGGTATTGAAACAATACCTCTGTATTGACTACAGCTGAAATAATAATAGAATAATCTTTTTTATATAACCAGTAGATAAAATGACAGCATGCACTGTGGAAGAGCTGCTACGAGCCACTGAGGGAAGCTGGTGGAGACTAAAATGGAGCTAAAAATGAGAGTAAAAATTAAATGGACAACAACCAGGAAACCAGAAACACATCCTTAAATAAATTATGATGACCCAGTGGCCAAAAAAAGAAAGCAAATCAAAAACATATTACTGCAGGTTTAAACAAGAGATATTGTTTATTACAGATACACTGAAAGAGTCTGATAAATAAAAAGAAAAATGAACCAGTGGCATGCAGAGGTCTCATGCAACCGAGAATGCCGACTTGGGACTGAAATTTGGTCAATCAGCCATCCTTTCCCATGCCCTCTGTGGTGCAGCCCAGCCTAGTGGCTTCACAGCAGAGTGGACTACTTTATTTAGAACAGTGTTGTGGGGCTTTAAACCACGAGCAGACTGCTCGGCTGACTCACCGACTAGAATAGAGGTCTGCCTAAAAAACCTGCGGCATTTAAAAAAAGAAAAATTGGGATGACACAAAGTGGAAAAAGAGCGAATGAATGGAAATAAAGACAAAAGATGCTGCTCTTAACAGAGTCTGCCCTCTGTGGCTTTAGCAATTAAGCGCCAGAGGGGATTGCAGAACTCTTCTGTGCATGGCAAACCTTCAGCGCGCTTGGAGAGGATGAATGCGCTGTCAGGCTGCTATTGATTTTCTCATCACAATTAACTCTGTTTACATTCATATACATACAGCGTGGCCGCTGCTGCCAAAGAAACTGTTCAGAGACAGAAAGACGAGCTTAACTGCTTGTGATAAAAAGGGCCATTTCCACATAACAACCACTCAGAACCCTTGATTCTTTATCAATACTTTTCTTCCTGTCACACAATTTTTGCTTCATCAACCAATCTGCTGTTGATAGTACTGATGAACAAGCATGATTCTACACTGCCACATCCTGTTGTTTGTCACAGTCGCAAATGAGGTGTCTCAGCGAGGATGGGGATATTCAGAGAGCACTGTGGGAAACAGGTGCTTTCTAAGGTGGGGAGGTCTAAGTCATCATTGGTGATGACCCCCCAGCACCAGCCCCAATTCCAACCCCATGTTTCTGACAAAAAGCAATAATGACTTTTTGGAAAGTTAGATTTTTTCTATCCCCTGATTGACAAAAAATAAAAAAAATAAAAAATTCTGATAGCACGGGGTTAAGGTGAGCGCTGATGAGAGAGGTATCAGGGATTTAAAAAGGTGGGAGAATTGTCTTTTTATGCATCTGTGCTGTGTGCATGAAAAAGCCTGACATTATTTTGCAACAGGATCGGGCTATCCAAAGATAAATACAGCAGTAACGACAGTAGATTATAATAAAGTGGGGATTAAAGACAGCATTTTCTTATTTTATAACATGATTCAGATTTAATGAAGACAAAATAATTGAGAATGTAGTTAAAAAGTTAGTACTCTGATGCGCACACACACACGTTAATAATCAGGTGTGCTGCTGAATTCTAAATCTGCCAGCTGAACACACACACACGCAAGTTAACCAGTAACACTCCAGCCTGTGTGTGTTCCCAATCTCTCAAACACATTAGTTTACACAATTAAAACACACACGGGCGTGCGCGCACACAACACACACAAGTTCTGAGCACTGGTTACGAGCCCCGGATGTCTGTCAGGATCTAACAGCTACACCGCCCTCCTGAGGTCCGGCTCCAGGCGGAACAGGCAGTCCAGGTGTGTTTGATTTTAACGCAAACAGCAAAAAAAAAAACACACAAAAAAAAAAAACACTGGACAGTTTACAGTAAAAAAAATGTTTTTTTTAATGTGGACCGTGCATTAAGAAGGTTGAAGGCTCACCACATTAGTGAGAAAATCCCCGTCGCTGAGTTCCTCCAGGTCCAACAGGTTGGTCCCTCCGGACGGGTAGAGTTTCTCTGCCGTTAAACTGTCTAAGATAGAGTCCATCATGACTGCGTCTGTCTGCGGCTCTCTGGACGGATGGACAGCTGTGCGTGTCTTTAAGTCAGATCATTAAAAGCAGGCAGTTTGTTTTCACGCGGCCGCTGCCTCGCACCGCCTGTGTATAAAAATCCGCCGAGACGGGCTGAGTCCAGCTGCTGCTCTCTTTCAGTGTCAACACTGACAAATGTCAGCTTTTTCACATCCTCCTCCTGCTGCCCGTCTCGGAAGACGTCAGTACTTAATCCAGCTCTCTCCCCGCGTGCGCTTGCCTCAGCCACGCGCCGATGAATATTCAGAGAAGCTCCGCCCAAATGACGCCAAATTAGGGGCACGCCCACAAAACAAAGTTGTAATCATTTACTCGCCCATTAACGCAAAGGTGCGATTCATTTGAATATCTCGGCACAGTTCAGGGGAAAGGTTTAACAACAAATCACAAATATTCTTTAAAAAAAAAATCATATTTCTACAACAACGTTCATCATAACTAAGTGGTAAAACCCGCAGTAAGCATGTATATGTATAAAGTGCTTTTTAAATATGTTTTTTTAAGGGAATTATGGTACTTAAGCTATATTGCATTTATGTGAAATGTGTATTCTGTATAGATTTTATTGGCAATAATTTGATGAGCCTCACACTTTCTAGAAAGAACATAACAAAACCGCTACTTAAAAGGTTTAACCTTGGTGTCTTGGTGTTTCTTAGTTAAAGTGTTTAAATTTAAGTCCTGCTCATTTTCAAATGAAAATAAAAGGGGGAAAATGTAATATATGATTGTTTAATTATGGGTGATTAGACTTATTTTAAAGAGAGTATAGCATTCTTGATCATTTAATTTTAGCGAAACAATTTAATATTTAGTGTAGTAGTTTACACATTTGCCTAACAAGTGAAAAATTCCTAGTTCAGTTCCCAAGAGGAGACACAAATCCCTCTGGGGTTTTGTCAGAAAGGGCATCTGGTGTAAAACCATCTGCCAAACCAAACATGCAAAGCTACCTGCTGTGGTGAATGAAAAGCTGAAAGTACTTTTAAAAGATCTTAGTACTTCTTTCACCGCTGCATCATTACCACCGCATGTAAATATGGTAGCATAGTTTTTGACAAAACTACATTCACATCATAATAAACCTGTAAAGTATAACTCATGTGAGTTATTGTTTATTTTTTAAATTCCTTTTGAAACTGATGCCCTGACAGGAGTGTGGACTTGTACACAAAGTAGCTGATGGATGTGCTCCTTCACTTCTGCAAGCTGGGCTGCAAATCCACATCATTCTTCTCCAGTATAGGAGTTTGTGACCTTATGGCAAACTTCAACCCGAGCAGAGATCTGATCAGCCAGTGAATGAAAACATCCGCAGGAGGTGTACAAAACCTTTGGAGGTTATTTGTTTGGTAGACCCTTTTCATTTTTTTATTTTTTTTTTTTGCACGAAATGTAATTCAGTGCAAAGTCAGTTATTATCCAGTTATTTTAAGCTCTATTAAAGGTATGTGGACATATGCAGCTTCAGCATCAGGAAACACACTGTGCACACAGTCCATGATCCACCTGCAGTCATCTTTGGGCCTGAAATGCATGATGAAATCCGTGAATATCTTGAAGAATGGGTATTTTTGTGGAGATACTCCCTGCAGCTATTACACACACACACACACACACACACACACACACACACACACACACACACACACACACACACACGCACAGTGGGAATGAAACAGATATTTCTCTTCTCTCCACCATGATTGCTCAGGCTTGCCAGTCTCATTTCACCCCTCTCATTCCGTCCCAGATTGTTTCTTCTCTAAGAGACACACACACGAATTGAAATCCAGCAGGGCAGGAGAAACCCTGTTCATTGTTTCACAGGTGCACACAATATGTGTGCTGCAACTCTGACCTGTCACATGATCTGGCTAGATTTTAGTGGACTCAGCATGTCAGAAGGGCTTTTCCATGAGTTTCACTATCACTATTTCACTATAGTGATAGTGATTTGTTGGTGTTGTTGTTTGTTGTGTTTAGGTTCACCTAGAAATGTCCCAGAAGCTTTAAAATAGATTGGCGTAACAATCCCCAGAGAATAAATCTACTGATCACGTGGCTTTCCTCTAGCACATGTCAAAGTGTTTTGTGTTCAGTACTCATGTCACATCTGTTCCCTCAGTTTGAATAGCACTGTAGCTGTCACACGTCAAACACATCCTTTCCACATTATACACTCACATATACAGTACACCAGCACATACACCCAACATATCACCCAAAATACTGACGGGTTGAGGAAGGGGGTGAGTGGGTCTTCCCACACCCCCAGTTTCCTACACCTTGCCTAGGGTGGGGGCTAGCTGGTGGTTCGGGAGTTGGGTTGGCTGATTATCGGGCTTGCTGCTGGTTCTGGGGGTGGGATGGGGTCTGTCCGCTCTTTCACACCTGTTATTATTTGAAGATTTGGAGACCCCAGGAAATCGAAAACCTCCTAGGAAGGATTGATGAGGATGGGTGTGTCTTTGTATGTCCTCATGTGAGTGAGTGAGTGAGTGAGTGAGTGAGTGAGTGAGTGAGTGAGTGAGTGTCCTATTTGCGTGTGTGGGTATGTGGTTTGTGTGTGTGTGTGCGTGTACGTGCGTCTGGGCCTGGGTCTGGGGCTTGCTGAGCCTTGGCCCCTTGATCATGTAATCACTCTGAGAGTGGCACAGAAAGCTTTGTAAACATGCCTGTCACTGTTCATGTTACTGTGCCAGCTTTAGTACATAGCACAACGCAATGTGTCCCTAAACAGTACAATAAAGCTGCTATCATGACTCATCCAGGGCTGTAAATAGTCACGCGTTCAAATATGTTAAAACAATCCTATGCTGCATATACAGATCTGAGAACTGTTAATATTAAAACAAAATTGCTATGATGGGGTAACCAGCCATGGAAACTGCAGATTAAATCACAGAGCAGTGTAATACAATACACTAGTTTCTTTGAAGGGTTTCTTCCAGACCTCCAGGCAAATCTGCCTCCCATCCACCCACTGACTGCAGCCTTACTCACCAGCCTTCTTAATTGATAGAATGAGAATATGGCATCAATTTATTATATTTCCAGTTTCTCTCAAATTGTTTTCTAACCCAAATAGTGAGGTTGAATTTATGGCAATAAGGTCACGAGTGCAGTAAGGCTCAGTGGACCCTGAGCACTTGTTATTCATGAAACTGATGACTCACCAGGACTTCATTTGGCCCTGAGGATTATTAGCACAGATTTCGGACAGTGTTCGAACGTGCAGGCCCCTCTCTGTATTGTTCATATTAAGGTCGTTGCGGAGGGCGTGGTGGAGGTTAAGAGACACATGCTCTTCAAAATGGACTACATTGATTATCATCAGGTGTTTGTGTGTTTGTTGTTCCCTTTCAAACAATAGTTTGTTATGTAATGATCTCCTCTTGCTCTTCAGGCTTCTTTCACCTGACTCCGGTTTTCCCTTTTTCCCCTGTCTTTTCCTTATCTATCATTTCTCCCCTCTCTGCTCCCATTTCCTTGTCCCTTCTCACTCCTCTTTTCTCCTTCCACATATCAGTTTACGGATGTGTCCCACCCCATGGTACAAGGTGTCTCTGTTTTTCTCTCACACACACTGGTGTTATATAACTGTGGTGACCTTTTATTTACTCGAGCAAAGCCCTCCTAAACCTACAAATCTTATTCAAATTTGAAGCTACACTGTTTTTTTTGTTTTTGTTTTTAACCACAGGTGGAATTCTAATGTCCCTGTTGCAGAGGCCAATAATACATATAAAATGCAGCAAAGCCCATTTTATTTTTTTAATCATATCAAACCCTGGTGCTGCCAAATCAACTATAATTGAGCTATAATTAATAAATTAACACATCTTACAGCTGTGTTAATTTATATTTTTGCCCAATTAGATATAGACTAACAAACTCTGAACACAATGGCATACAGTCCTGTGCATAAGTCTTTAGCCGCCCCTCATTTCTTTATATTTCACCAGGAAAATGGGAAATAGGTGCAGTGATTTATTCAAACATGCAAACATACATGAAAATGCAATATCTAAGGCAAAAACAGAGTTTGTACAATTCTAACAAAGTTGAAAGTCAGTATTTGGTGTGACCACCTTTATTCTTCAGCATAGCCTTCAGGAATAGTTCAAAGCTCTTCTTTGGATGTTTCTACCTTTTGTTCTGCTCTCTGTCAAGATGATCCCACACTGCTTCAATAATGTTGAGGTCCAGACTCTAGGTAGGCTAATCCATGACTGATAGTGCTCCACTGTGTGTTCTTGTATCCAGGTATGCTTTTACTATATTGGCATTGCGTCATGCTGAAAAATGAAGCTGTTGCCAGACACTTTTCAGATGGTATTGCATTTGCATGATGGATCAAAGTCTGATGGTACTTTTCTGTGTTCATAAATCCACCAAGTTTGACAAGATCCCCAACAGTACTGACTGAAATGCAGCCCCAAACCATGACAGAGCCTCCACTGTGTTTTACGGATAGCTGCAGACACTCACTGTTGTTAAGGTCATACTGCACACCATGCCAAGATATGCTAAAGTTTTCAGCTAATAACTTTTTGGGAATCACTTTGCCCACCAGACGGTGTTATCTTTGGCTCTTTTCATAGATTCAACTAAAGAAATGGGAACAAATTATGTGTTTTTGTGACTGGCTACTACTGAGAAAGTGCCTAAAGATACACAACGATCCAATTTAAAATAGTTTCTTTGATAAGTTGTTTGTCATGTGTAGACACAACTGATGTTAATGCCTGTAGTTAGGTACATTTTAAAAAATTTATATCTGGAAAACTATTGATCAAAACCACTTTAAAATATTATAAGAAAATCTAATTTGGAAGCAAAATATAGAGAAATGAGGGGTGGGTCAAGACTTTTGCACAGTACTGCATTATCACCTTTAGATCTTTTCAGTGAAAGACAGCTGTCTGCCTAATGAAAGCAACTAAACCAAAACCTCGGGCTCTTCTTATTTTTCTATTTTGTGCTGACATGTCTCGTCTGTCCTCCGTCCGCCAGACTTTGATTTAGAAATCAATCTCGGTGCACATCCTTGAAGGATGTATCAATTCCTAAAGTACATTTCAAGTAGAGATGGGCGAGAAGGCAGGATTCATGTCAGTTGAACTATTACTGAGGATGCATGGTTGTATCCATTGCATACCTGCTTTTGACTCCTGTGAAAGAGTAGCAAACAGCTTGTCCCATTCTGTGACTTTGTGAATAGAATCAAAAGCAAATATCTGAGGTTTTTTCAACACTATCACGCTGGCAGAGATTATAACACACAGCAGCAGGTTATGGAAAGAAGATGCAGACATGAGTCACCTCATATTTATTTGAAATTATTTTAAAATGTTCTGAAGAAAAGATATTTTATTCTTATTTTGTTAGATGCCTATTGCCTTTATTTTACATGTGTATCAGCTGGGAAGAAAAAACATGTAAAGAAAGAAACTGAGCACAAGCTCAGAAATGAGAAGAGAGGAACAAACGGAGAGACTAAAACAATCTGTAAAGATGAGAGTTGTATTTATACACACAAGTGCATTGAGGACCTGCTAATCTTATTACCAACACCATATTTTTATTCCTGGACTGTACTAGAGTATCTTTGCATGATTCACATGTTAAATATACATACTTAATTCGTCCTCTGAAGTGTTCTATTGGGGTGATATGGTACAATGAGGTCTTTAAGATAAGCTGGAGCCTGATTATTCAAGGCCTTGTATGTAAGAAGAAGGATTTTAAACTCAATTATAGATTTAACGGGGAGCCAACGAAGAGAAGCCAATATGGGAGAAATCTGCTCTTGCTTTCTAGTCCCTGTCAGTACTCTAGCTGCAGCATTTTGGATGAGCTGAAGGCTTTTCAGGGAGCTTTTAGGACAACCTGATAATAATGAATTACAATAGTCCACCCTAGAAGTAATAAATGCATGAATTAGCTTTTTAGCATCACTCTGAGAAAGGATGTTTCTACCTTTAGAAATATTGCGCAAATGCGAGAGAGCAGCCCTACATATTTGTTTAATATGTACGTTGAAGGACATATCCTGGTCATAAATGAATCCAAGATTTCTCACAGTGTTACTAGAGGCCAAGGTAATGCCATCCAGGGTAATATGTTTCTAAGGTTTGAGGGGCTGAGTACAATAACTTTAGTTTTATCTGAATTTAGAAGCAGGAAATTCGAGGTCATCCAGACCTTTATGTCTTTAAGACATTCCTGCAGTTTAACTAATTGATGTGTGCCATCTGGCTTCATGGATAGATAAAGCTGGGTATCATTTCATAACAATGAAAATGTAATTTGGAAGCATTTTAAGAAGCTGTCTGGCTCAAAGGGCATATTCAAAAATATAAAAATACATATCAAAAATATATTTCAGGCAGGACCATGTACTCTAAAGAAGATTATTTCTATACAATTTATTATAGGACAGGTGGCAGCGACCTCACCACCCCTCCATGTGTACTGTATACGTGGAGTCAGAGGGAGTGGCAGCAGGACCCTGGCACAGAGCAGCGCATGCATCATTGACAAGAAACGTGCCATTGATTTAGTCAGAAACAGCATGAAAGCAGGTTCTGGGGTGGAGATGGGTTGCAAAGTGGCTTGCAGATGCACAGCAAATGTGGGCAGGCTAAAACAGCTTCAAGTGTTGATATGTTCAAAAGCTGGGGTTTACCAGTTCTAAGTGTGCAGGAGTACTGGCTGAGCTGTCGGATGATGTGGGCTGATATAGAGATCAATTACTATACATGCTTCCCTTTAAGGGAAGCATGTATAGTAATTATAGTAAAAATGGTCCCAGCGCAGAACCCTGCAGAACTCCATAATTAACCTTAGTGTGTGAAGAAGACTCTGCATTTACATGAACAAATTGGAGTCTATTAGATAAATATGATTCAAGCCTCTGAAGTGAAGTACTTTTAATACTTATGGAATGCTCTAATCTCTGTAATAAAATATTATGGTCAACAGTATCGAACACTGCATCGAGTTCTAGCAGGACAAGTACAGAGATGAGTCCACTGTCAGACACCCTGAGAAGATCATTTATATCCTTCACTAATGCTGTTTCTGTACTGTGAGGAATTCTGAAACCTGACTAAAATGCTTTAATGATTGACTCTGGCAAAAACAACAACAAAAACAAACAAAGCAAACAAACAAAAAGGGTTTGAATAAAAGATGGGAAGAGGTTCTGTGTTTGCAGCCAGAGCTGTGTGTCTGAGATGACCTTAGATGAGATGACCGTATTGGGGATATTCCCTCTCACTTATGTCCTAGTGACCTAGGAGTAGGGGGGGGGGNGCCTGACACTGAGACTTTAGAGCAGTCTTAAGCCTGAGCTTTTGCCTCACAGGGATTTCTTACACTGACATCATTATTTAGGACTCTGGCCATTTTTAGCCACCATTATAACAGGATAAATACGACAGAAAATAAGAAAAAAGAATATTAACTCTGACAATCTACCACAAACCATGTAACATTTAATCACTGCTAATCCCTTAGCAGTGATTTAAAGTTTTATAAACTGCAGTTTGTGGATGTAAACAATCGTTATATATGCAAAGTTGAAGAAACTCAGTACACAACTGGCTCTGATCAGCAGATTTAAGACAGCTTTGTGGTTAAAAATGTTCACTTTGCCTGGAAACAGCAGAATAAGAATATTTTTTTAAATTTAACATTTTATTTATATTCATATATACTAGGGCTGCAATGATTAGTTGACACTGTCGACAATAATCGACAATAAAAATAGTTGACGACGAATTTAATTGTTGATAATAGTCGTTTATTATTACTGGTGATTTTTTTGTTTTTTTTTAAACGTAGTGAGACATCTTCCTGTCTGTCTATCTCTGGCGAGCTTCACACATGCGCAATCCGGTTGTTGAGTGATGACGTAAATTCCATTTCCGGGTCCAAACTGATCAATTTGCCGCAATGCTGTTTCCTTGGTGGTTTTAACTCGGAAAAAACACACTCAGCTGTGATTTTACCGATGAGAAAGAGAAGCGGAAATGGCTGCAGTTGATAAGGTATGTTACAATCATCTTTAATAGTGAACAGTCA
>JASGAU010384093.1:0-11733 GCA_030220045.1 Australoheros facetus
ATGTAGGGGTAGGCTGTTCCACAGCCTTGGTGCCACTGACTGAAAGGCTCTGTCCCCCCTAGTCTTTAGTCGTGTACGGGGAACAACTAACAAATTCTGAAAGAGGAAATCTGGAGTAAGTTGGATGAAGTGGTAGAGAGTGGTGTCAGGGAAGAGTGTAGCTAGGCAGCATCAGGCTGTAGGACGACTGAAGGAGGAAGCAAGAGAAGCCAGAGGCAAGGATCAAATGGTGAAAGTTGAAGAAGGAAGAATGTTGAGCAGAGTTCAGGGAGCAGTTCAGACAGGCTCTGGGTGGTAGGGAAGCATTACCAGATGACTGGAAAAGTACTGAAGTGGTGAGGGGAAACTGCCAAGAAAGTATTGGGTGTACCCTCTGGACAAAGAAAATAAGACAAAAATACTTGCTGGTGGAATGAGGAAATACAGGAAAATATTCAAAGTAAGAGGTTAGCAAAGAAAAAGTGGGCTAGTTGGGGAGCTGAAGAATGTAGACAGGAGTATTGGGAGGGTAGGGATATGGCAAAGAGAGAGGTGGGAAACACAAAGGCTTGTAGTGAGTTGTATATGAGCCTGGACACTAAGGAAGGAGAAAAGGACTTGTATCAATCGATTGACTAAGCAGAGAGATCCAGATGGAAAGGATGTGCGGCAAGTTAGGGTGATTAAAGATAGAGATGGAAATATGTTAATGAGTGAAGAGTGGTTGAAAGGATGGAGAAAGTACTTTGAGGAGCTGATGCATGAAGACAATGAGAGAGAGGGGAGGCTGGATAGAGGAGAGTTAGTAAATCAGGAAGTGCAGCGGATTAGTAAGGAGGAAATGAGGGCAGCTATGAAGAGGATGAAGAGTGGAAAGGCGGTTGGTTCACATGACATACCTGTGAAGGTATGGAGATGTCTAAGAGAGAGGGCAGTGGACTTTTGGCCAAACTGTTTAACACAGTCTTGGGCAGTGAGAGGATGGCTGAGGAATGGAGAAGTGTACTGGTACCGATTTTTCAAAAACAAGAGTTATGTGCAGAGCTGTAGCAACTACAGAAGGATAAAGATGATGAGCCACATCAGGAAGATATGGTTAAGAAGAGAGGTGATGATCAGTGAGCTGGTATGGCTCCATGCCCAGAAAGAGGACTACAGATGCAATGTTTGCTGTGAGAGTGTTGACGGAGAAGTGCAGAGAAGGTCAGGAGTTGCAGTGTGTCTTTGTGGATCTAGAGAAAATGATAGGATGGAAAGAGGGGAACTGTGGCACTGCATGAGGAAGTCAGGAAAGAAGTACTGTATGTGAGGGTGGTGCAGGACACGTACAAAATATGAGGACAGTAATGAGTGACAAATGGGTTCAAAATGGGGTCTCGGATTACGTCAGGGATCGGCTATCAGCCCTGTGATGGACAGGCTGATAGATGAGGTCAGGAAGGAGACTCCATGGACTATGTTTACAGATGACATTGTGAGAGTAGGGAGCAGGTGGAGGACAGTCTGGGGAGATGGAGGTATGCTCTGGAGAGAAGAGGAATGAGGATACATCCAAAGCAAAGGACAGAGTACAAGAGAGGTGAAGAAGAGAGTGCATGGAGGGTGGAGTGTGTGGAAGTGAGTGTCAGGGGTGATTTGTTACAGAAGGATAGCAGCAGAGTGAAAGGGAAGTTTACATAATGTATGGTTTGGACATGATGACACTGACAAAAAACAGGAGGCGGTGCTGGAGGTAGAAGTGGCAGAGCTGAAGATGCTAATATTTTTGTTAGGAGTGACCAGAAAGGACAAGATTAGAAATGAGTACATCAGAGGGACAGCGCAGGTTGAGTGGTTTGGAGACAAAGTCAGAGAGGCAAGGCTGGCTTGGTTTGACATGAGCAGAGCAGGGATGGTGGATATATTGGAAGGTGGAGCCACCAAGCAGGAGGAAAAGAGGAAGACCTAAGAGGAGGTTCATGTAGTGAAGGAGGACATGCAGAGGGTTGGTGCGACAGAGGAGGATGCTAGGGATAGGGTGAGATGGAGGCAGATGATCTGCTGTGGTGAACCCTTAAGGGAGCAGCTAAAAGAAGAAGGAGAGGTTTTGCTATTGAAATTATAATATAGTTCAGTTCAGTTATCTACTGAACTTAATTTTTTTTTCCTTTTAATACAGCCTGTAAGCTCAGTAGAATAGCTCAACCTTTTACAGGTTACATATACATGATCATACATATGCCAGTTTTTTGTTGTGTTTTTTTTTTTGGGAGAGGAGAGCTTCAATATCGATCACATGTCTGTTATGCAGTCATATAACAGATGTATGCATATTGTGCATTCATGGGCTGGAATCAGGAGGCATTTAGTTTGCAATACGTGTCACAATTGAGCCCAATTATTGATTACAGTTGTACTTCCATTATATACACCCACAAAAGATAATACAGTACACCTTCAGTAAGATGAAAGTATTTTTGATTAGGCAGTAAAGGAAGCAATGAGTCAGAGGATGAATCATTTCACTTTAGTGGCAGCCTTGCATTAAAAAAAAAACATAAAGCACAAAGTGCCTTCTATTCTCCTGTGTGTTGTCTGGGGGGGATGTTCCCAAGTGAGTGCAGGCTCTCTGTCTGCTGGCTCTCCTCTCTCCGATACCATCAGGGGCCGCAGCACCAATCCCGGTTGCTGCGGAGACTAACACGCTGCTGCAGCACACGCACGCAGGGAGGAACACACCCACAACAGAACACACACGCAGAGAGCGACGCAATGCACCGGCAGGAGCGGTGCTCAAACATGGGGCGTGGAGGGCACCTGAGCCATCTGTCTCTGCAAGAGCATGTTTGAAAGAACGCTTGCATGCGCACACAAACACACTCTCATTAGACACATTTTCAGTTTAAAGGAATTACAGAAGGTTATATGTATGCAAATGCATGCATGGAGGATATGACTGCACATATACCTTTTACTGCATGTGTACAGCTACCAAACGGGCCAGATGTGGATGAAAATGCGCAGAAATTTATTGCATGGCACAGAGCTCTCACAGACTCAGAGAAGAAATCTTCTAAGTGAATTATAATTATCCTCCCTTCATCCCCATCCCCCCTCAGAAACCTACATGAATAACTAAAATAACAAAAAAGCAATATTACATAACGAGAGAGATGGAAGGAGGCGCTGCAGCATGCTGTGTTGGCATGATTCCATCAGAAGATAAATATATTTCAATTAACCTGGTTTTCTGAATCTGATCTACATTTACATTCAAATTACAGCCACAAGTGTGGAACAGCTCTCAGCAGTGGGCCTTAGTCATTAACATGAGCACAAAAATGTTTATATATGAAAAATTATTGTATCAAGTTTTATTCTTACCACTGTGTGCATGTTAGTTTTATTCTTACCAGTGTGTGCATGTTAGTTTTATTCTTACCAGTGTGTGCATGTTAGTTTTATTCTTACCAGTGTGTGCATGTTAGTGAATCAAAGAAGCAAGAACAGACCAGAGGGGGGAAAGGGAAATCAGGTGGAGGACAAAAACCACTTGCTCTCTCAGTCCAAGATGAAAAACCCGAGCTAATTTTCCATAAGTGGAATATGTTATGCTAACAAATGAGAGTGCAGTTTTAAGGAATGCAATTTTAATTTCTAAGCATTTAAGACTGAGATTGTTATGATATGCAGCCAGAAAGGACCCAAATACCTGTAACAGAGTGAAAGCACACTGAACTTCTGTTGTTTGGTCTTATTACTTATGAGAACAAGTAGTGCCTGATTTTATAAACAGTGCTGTAAATGGCAGCATGTTGTACGTCCATCCACCCATTTTCTTAATGGATTGTGTAATTTGGGGTCACAGGGGGGGCTGGAGCCTATCCCAGCTGTTGGAGGATAAAAGGTAAATTATACCTTGGTCCAGAGTCTGCCTAATTATCTATCACATGTAAAAATCAAGATCAGGCCAAATGTGGCCCTTTGGAAATTTTAGCCTGGCCTGCCCATCACTCTTGGTTCTTAATGAACTGTGGCCCACTCGGTTGTGCCCTGTGCACACACCAAACTAAACGGACAGTCTCCACTGCACCTGTAACAGTAACAAGCTAGCCAACACAAACACAAGGAAAGCTGATGCTGAAGGCAGACACTTTCAACAGAGGTGGGAGACCTAATGGTCTACCTCTTTACCAAGAAAAGCCCGTCTGCCATTAGACAGTTTCTGTTTTCAAAGAACATCATTTTTTGGTGTGTCAGTCCACAGACTATCTATGATATGGAGTCACAGACAGGGAACAGCCGTGGTAGCGCTAAGAATGAGTCCATTTTTTCTCAGTGGACTGCTGAAGCCTATTTTCATGAGTCCAAACATAAATTACACAAGTCCAAATTTTTCAAAGCAAACTGATGCCAAAAACATAACCAGAGAATCGCCGTACTCATATGCAAAGCTGTGCTGTGCATATTGGAGATTTTCTGGCTGTGTCCATGTAAGCTGAAGAAGATGCCTCGAAAACAAACATACTGTGAAAGAAAGCAATGAAAGAAATACAGGTGTATAATGAATTATTTTATATTATTAAGAACAACACTTGACACTGATAAAAATAACAATTCTGCTTATATATCATAACATCATTTTGAAGCAGCAGTCAACATGCATGTTGACTGTGTGGGGTTGCTAGCATAGGCTCTAGCCCTCCCACAACCCTGAAAAGGATAAGCGGGGATGGATGGATGGACGGATGAATGGATGGATGGATGGAATAATAACTGAATAATTCTTTGATGTTGAGCCATAGACTAAGGAAGGACCTATGAATGGCGTACAAACCTTGATTTCGTGGCCGTTTTGGCTGAAATCTGAAGACAAAAAGACCCCGGCCGTCTCGTTTGGTCGCCATTTTTTCTACCACAGTCAAAGCCAATACGAAAACAACCTCGCTTCCAGGCCAGGTATCCTGATACTATGGTTACATACTACATATACAAACTACTTTCTGGTCTTGAGGTTTGGGTTTTTCCAGTGGGAAGAAGCTGACTGGACATTACAGGGTGTTGTCTAAATGCACTGGGCAATACACTACACTTTATACAACTGTTGCTGTCAGCTGATGGAGGAATTGTTTTCGGAGGTGGATGTTTTCCTGGGTGTTCCTGGATGTGTCTAGAATGGACCAGACTTTTTGTGGTTTCGGAAGGTTGAAAGACATGTGTCAACCACATGTCCACATACAATTTATTGGATGTTTTCTGGAGTGAACTTCTAGTTCCAAAATGCATCCAGTGACGACTTAGTCTGTTCAGGGGGAGCACTATCTTAGAAATGAAAAGAGGCATGCACTGGAGAAATCTTCTCCTTTTCAGGGTCTTATGGGGACTGGAGCCTATCCCAGCTGTCATAGGGTGAAAGGCAGGGTACACCCTGTACAGATCCCCAGCCTGTCGCATAGCTAACACAGAGAGAGACAGACAACCATTCACACTCACATTCACACCTATGGGCAACAGAATCACCGATTAACCTAACCCCACTAACTGCATGTCTTTGTACTGTGCAGAAAAACCAGAAAACATGGGGAGAACATGCAAACTCCACAGAGAAAGGCCCAGGCCAAAGTGGATTGGAAACCAGGCCTTCTAGCTGTGAGGCAACAGTGCTAACCACCACGCCACCGTGCTGTAAAAGATAATAACCATTTTTGTTGACTGTCCTTGAAACTTACGGCTGGTCAATCACAAGTCCTGGATATTCCCCCTCTCATTAACTCATCAGGCCGTAGACTTCTGAAAGACCAGAAGTCTTTTTGCAACCACAGGTATCGCCCCCCTGGTGGAGATTAAAAATAATGCAGGTTTGAGGCACTTCTACATTGGCTTCATTTTTCAGACCTGGCAGCTGCATCGACCTTATTTACCGTGCGTGGTTTCACTCGACAGCCTGGCTTGTTGGTGTGTTTGCATCATCTGAGGCAATTCAAACAAAATCAGGTGGGAAAATATTGGTGAATCCTGGATTTGCATGTGAAGCGTTCATACTCACGGTTTAAGAAGAGATTGCTGATTACATACTGCGAATGAGGCCCACCGTTCTTAAGCTTTTAACACCATGTCTTTATTAAACTCACCTACCAAAAAAAAAGAAAACATGAAGTAAATCCTTGGATTTAACAAATGGATGAACCTCTTTTGGCGGCCACAATCTCACAAACATTTCCAGGAGCTGCAGATCAGACCTGCTCAGCATCCAGGAAGAATTTTTTCACGGTCAGGCATGTCTGGTGAAAACAACTCTCTTAAGGTCATTTCACAGAATCTTTGTTGCATTAAGCACTGTGTGTGTGCGTGCGTGCGTGCGTGGAGGAAAAGCAGTTATACTTCTATTCTCTTGTCACACAAATTATTACCCTGCCAAAAGACAAAGCCCTCAGGCCTTGTTAGGATGTCTAACGTCCTTGCATCGTTTCTCTTCACTGGACTCAAGGCTGTCATAATTGCATCTAATTAAATCAGTTGAAATCTGCTCTGTGGAAACACTGGAAGGTCGGCATAGCCAGAATACGCTTCCTATTCAAACCTGTCCTGATTAGATGCAGTGATATAAATAAAAATAAAAAAAAATAGCGAGCTCTTTGATTACCCACTTGGCTGGTTGATTGTAGGTCAAGTGCTGGGTGTTTGGCTGCGTCTGAGCTTGATTAAGGTTTTATTATTCAAACACAGACCTTTTTCATGACAAGATTTAAGACTCAAGGGGGAACTGGCATTACAGGAAATTGGACTTCCACGCTGGGGGGGAAATTTGGCAGTTTCTCGTTATGCTTTCGCTCTCATCTCAGTTGTTGTTGGAAATATTCTGACGATTGCAGATCCCAAAAACTCCCCGCAGAGTCTGATAGGATGACAGACTGGTCAGAGGCACGCAAATCTTGAAACTGCTTCCTCGGCTGGGCGTCTCTGATAGCCCTGTGTGGGGGCAGATGAATTACCCAGTGACTGACGTAGACCAAAACAAAGTGTTTCCTTTCTCTCTATCCGCTTTCTCTGTCACACGGTTCAGAAAATACCCCAGCGCCACAATAGAACACACAAGACAAAACACGCACGTACAGTACAGCGGCACACCCACGCAGTGTTGCAGATAAGAACAGGAGGAGCGTGCTTTGAATTATTGAGCCAAGCTGATAAAAATAGGCTTTCAAAAGAGGCCCCATTAAATATTCACGGCCGTATCTTAAGGAACTCGGGGCTGATAACGCAGAGTCGTTTCTGTGCGTCGCTCCTCTGTTTCAGAGCTGCGAGGTTTGCATGAGAAAGTCCCCTCGGGAGGAATGAGATTTACATCACAAATGTCTTTAATGTTTCTGTCTTAAATGGGAAACTGTTACATTCATGTTCCACTGACCGGAACAAAAATGTAAATGAACAAAAAAAAGATTTTGATTATGTATTCTGCTTTGATGTCAAACTTGTTGATTACACCAACGCACTCTGTGCATCTACATAAATATAAGTTAGAAAAGATTTGTTTGCTGAGAAATCCATCACTGATTCAAAATAAAGTACACTGCACTGCGAAGTGTGTTAAGTCTTTATTATTTTTTTGTATATGTCATGTAATAATTGATACAGTACTGTGCAAAGGTGTTGTATTTTGTAAATGGGATACAGTTGTAGCAATTTATTGATACATGTGCAAACATGCACTGAAATAAACTATACGGAGCAAAAAGTGTTCCATTTTGTGTTTTCTATCCATGTGTGGTTTTACTGTATTGGCAGCGTGTTTGGGAGCATTGTCATGATGAAAAATGAGGGTGTGAGCAAAGCTGGGTTGTCACATTTCAACCACTCAACAGAGCCCCTAATAAATGGGCCCTCTCCTCAGGGTCTGGGAGCAGATTAGAAAGGGATCAAACCTCCTACTAGAGAGGTCTGTATGTGGTTTTAAAGGAGACTGCATAAATGAAAATATCCACCCACTACTTTCAGCTGCTCCTTTACTCACAAGAGGTCGCCACAGCAGTTAGCTCCTTATCCTTGATTTGGCAGAATTTTATACCAGATGCCCTTCCTGACACAATCCCAAGGGGATGTGTGTCTCCTCCTGGGATCAAACCAGAGATCTTTTGCTTGTTAAGCACATGTGTAAACACTGAACACTGAAAATATCTACACACTAGCAACAATATGTGCTGCACAGGAGATATATTCACTGTGATAATCTCCAAAGATAATGAAAAGTAATAAAAATATTGTCAAACTGGGATAACCCTCCCATTCAGACGCCATCTGGTTCTTTCCTCACTGCTACTTCCCCTGATTTATTACCATCACTTGTAGTTGAGATGGAGGTTGTGAGGATGGCGGTAATAACAGCAGTCAGATTTTGTGAACTTCTGTTTCTTATGTATTTGTTTTGTTTCCCCTCAGTGTCCTTGTTGATGACCATTGTTTTTGCAACAAGAAGGATCTTTTTCTGTCCCTAACACCTACCAATCAAATACATGCAGGCATCTGCAGGCAATTTATGTGCTACGTAAATAGCCAGAGGGCAACTGAGGGCAGCGCGGTGGTTAGTTAGAATACCATCTGGAAGGCCTGGGTTCAATTCCACTTTTGCCCGGGTCTCTCTCTCTCTTTCTCTGTGTGGAGTTTGCATGGTCTCTCCGTGTCTGCCTGGGTTTTCTCCAGCTACTCCGGTTTCCTCCCACACCCCTCCTTACTGGGGTTAGGTTAATTGGCCACTCTAAATTGCCCAAGGTGTGGATGTTGTCTGTCTCTCTGTGTTAGGCTGGCGACCTGTACAGAGTGTACCCTGCCTCTCGCCCTACGTCAGCTGGGATAGGCTCCAGCCCCCCCGCGACCCTGAACAGGATAAGTGGAAGTGAATGGATGGTAAATAGCCAGAGCTAAGACCCTTCATCTACAGTTAGCAGAAGGCCAAACTGTTAACATCCAACACAGCCTCTCATTAGATGTCATTATGGTAAATCTACCAAGTCTTCACAACTGCTATTACAGAACAAGCTTACCTGTCTAACTAGGTGTACACTTCATAGCTATCCATCAATCCACTTTCTACCACTTCACCTGCAGCTGTCCAAGCAGAAATGCCCAAATCTCCGTCTCCACAGCTGCCTACTCCAGCTCTCCTGGGTTAGCTGCTGTGGAGACGGCGATTTAATATAAAAATATAAATTCTGTCCATAAAATTTCTAACAAAGGACAGCCCTGTCGGAGTTCACTGCCACAGGAATGAGTCTTACTCAATCACATCTCTCCAGGTTTTAAGCAGAACGATCATGGACTGCTTCACTGTCCACCTAAGAACCTTTTTCTGCCTTCTCCCCTTTCTCTCTCCTTTTTTTTTTCCTTTCTTTCTTTCTGTTTTTTTTTCCTCAGCCTGTCAACTGGAATTAAATGTATATGTACACAAATAAATAAATAAAATTAAAAAACAAACAAAAACACAAACATTAATAAGAAAAGCTTATAGAGACTCTATAGAGCTTATCTTGGAAGAATAAATATGTTTGGCACAACAGTGCATTCAGATCACAATTCTGCTTGCAAACACTGCCAGACATGACAGTCTTTAAAAAAAAGGAGAAAAAAAAGAAAGATGGGGTATCGTAAATTTGGGTTTACTGGCTAATTAAGTGAAAGTTTGAGTCGCTTTGACTGAAGTTCAGGAGAGGTAACCCTTGTGTCGATGGGGGAAAAAACCTGAGTAAAGTTAGAAGTACACTCAGCCCTGCTCTCTGCCTCAATCTGTACTGTTTGTAAAGGCTACAACAGAGGGGTCAGATTTCATGTCACTAAAGCCAATCTGATTCAGTCTGTGCCGATGACTCGACTCGGCTGGTTGCAATTTGGTTTATTCCTGTATAAAGGCAAGGTCACCTATGTCATGTCATTTCAGTCAAATATCTGCCCTGCAACAACCATGTCACGATTTATGGAGTAGTTTTTGTTTCAAATCTACAAGATTCTGGCTGGATTCTGAATTAAGTGATTAGTGTGAATTTCTGTTTGTGTTTAACGGGTTCAACAGGTTTACAATTTTTGCTGATTTATCTCAGTTAATCACCATATCATCACAAACAGATTGCATGTAATTCCCAACTTGACTCCATTCTGTTGCAGACTGATACCAGACTGATGCACCGAAGTCACTCTGAAGACAGCAACTGACTGCAACTGGTGGCAGACCTGGTCCCCATCTTCAAAGTAACATTTCAAAGGCATCCAGGTCACAAGTTCATTGCATACAGATGCAGTAATTTTGGTCATGCTGCGGTCTCTAGCTGTTGTTTTCCCTAGCATGACTGTGGCATCAAGCAAGCAGTTTAAAAATTTTAATTTTTGCCACTACCATAGCAACAGAAGCATAACATGAAATACACTATACTGCCAAAAGTATTCACTCGTCTGCCTTCTCACACATATGAAATTGAGTAATGTCCCATTCTTAATCCATGGGGTTTAATATGATGTTGACTCACTCTTTGCAGCTATAACAGCTTCAACTCTTCTGGGAAGACTTTCCACAAGGTTTAAGAGTGTTTATGGGAATTTTTGACCATTCTTCCAGAAGCATATCTGTGAGGTCAGACACTGATGTTGGAGAGAAGGCCTGGCTCACAGTTTCCGCTCTAATTCATCCCAAAGGTGTTCTATCGGGTAGAAGTCAGGACTCTGTGCAGGCCAGTCAAGTTCTTCCACACCAAACTCACTCATCCATATTTCCTAAAAAAAACAGCCTCACACCATAATCCCCCCTCCACCAAACTTTACACTTGGCACAATGCAGTCAGACAGGTACCGTTCTCCTGGCAACCATCAAACCCAAACTCATCCGTCAGATTGCCAGATGGAGAAGCGTGATTCATCACTCCAGAGAACACGTCTCCACCACTCTAGGGTCCAGTGACGGCATGCTTTACACCACTGCATCCAACAGTTTGCATTATGCTTGGTGATGTAAGGCTCGGATGCAGCTGCTCAGCCATGGAAACCCATTCCATGAAACTCTTTACACACTGTTCTTAAGCTAATCTGAAGGCTACATAAAGTTTGGCGGTCTGTAGCGATTGACTCTGCAGAAGGTTGGCGACCCCGCTTTGTGATTTTAAGTGGCCGACCACTTCATGGCTGAGTTTCTGTCATTCCCAATTGGTTCAATTTTGTTATGATACCACCAACAGTTGACTAGAATATTTAGTAGTGAGGAAATTTTTGTTGCACAGGTGTCATCCTATCACAGTGCCACACTGGAATTCACTGAGCTCCTGAGAGCGACCCACTCTTTCACAAATAGAAGCAATCTGCATGCCTAGGTGTTTGGTTTATACTCCTGTGGCAGTGGAAGTGAGTGGAACACCTGAATTCAATGATTTGGATGTATTTTATTGCAGCTTTGCACTTAGCTAACCAGCTGCACCCAGACTGTGTGGGTGGGGTTTGATGAGATTTGATTGACAGCAGTCAGGCAGTATGAAGTAATCTGCTGTCAGCTTTTGATCCAAATGTTGGCATAGCTTGACTGCTATAAAAAAAAAAAAATCTAAAGTTGAATTAGAAATTCAGCATTTTAATAGAAGAGGAATAAGACAGACTTTTTGTGTTTACATAGTCTCCATGTAGTCACTGCATGTACACTGCTAACAACTACACTGTAAACCCGGATAAGTTGAATCTACTTAAAAAAACCAAGGTAACTTGTTGCCTTAAATTTTTTAAGTAATGAAACAGTTCATTTAACTCAGC
>JASGAU010384094.1:0-19010 GCA_030220045.1 Australoheros facetus
CACAGTGGTTGCATTGAATCTTTTTGCTGTCAGAGACCAATTGCAAGTAGTTGTAGCAACCAATCGGTTGCCTGGTGGGAGGCAACCTGTCACCAATCGCAGTCTGACTTGAACAGACAGCAGTCACTTGGAAACAACTGCTGTCCCACTTCTAAATGCAGACAGATTGCGACACATCAAGAGTCAGTCTGCTCAAATGAACTCACTGTGATGTGTCTCTTTGCAATAGGGAACTCAACTCAAGTGGCTGCCAACTGGATGTATTATATAGGAATAAAACCAGAACAGCAAGGTTGGTGAGCACTAATGTCACTTTGCAGTTGAATTGCAGTCCTGTACAGGTATAGGCGTATTT
Source organism: Australoheros facetus (assembly GCA_030220045.1). Lineage (NCBI taxonomy): Eukaryota > Metazoa > Chordata > Actinopteri > Cichliformes > Cichlidae > Australoheros > Australoheros facetus. The sequence goes on from JASGAU010384094.1 coordinate 356, forward strand.
ACTGCACTTCACTATTTCGGGAGGAATTTTAAATCCATGAGGTTCTGGGTGAATTCTGAATGTAGGCATTTGTTTAATGGGAATTTCTTTATATGTAGATGGCTGATTTATCAAAAACAGGTTGCTTGTAATTGTCAACTTGACTCCATTCACTCGCAAACTGGCACCACACCGACTCCTTCTTATTGCCATTTTATCACTGTTTTGATGCACCAAAGTGACTTTGAAGATTGCACCTGACTGTGAGTGGTTGCAGACCTGGTCCCCATCTTCAAAGCAACCATTTCAAAGGCAATGAGATTGCGAGTTCACTGCACATGGATGCAATCATTTTGGTCGTGCCACTGTCTCCATCCACTGTTTTCTCTAATACAACTGCAGCATAAGGCAGTGATTTCAGACACAAAATAATAATATTCCAGCAATATGGGTGTCTGTAACCTCTCCCCATTTCTCTTACTGAGTACAGTATATGCACTTTTATTATCTTTACTTATTTGCTTTTGGTCTTTTATTGTATAAGAACTACATTTTGTGAAGATTGTATTTGTACTTTTTGTATTTGTAAATGCATTTTTTTTTAAATATAAAGAACCACCAGAACCAGAAAAAAATGAAAATCACTTTTCTTCTAGAAGCAACAAAGTCAAACTGATATACAATACCCTGTATCAGTATCTGTATCTGCCATTTAGACACTGAGTCAGGGGCAACCCTCCATAAATGAGCATCAGTGTGGTGTCAAAGGATACTTGTTATTCATTCTCCACTGACTCCACCATGTAAATGGAGCACATGAACTACTCGACCGTTAACCTTAATTGGCTACACCTAATGCTACCAATAGACATCAAACGATTATAACAAATTAGCCATGTAACACATTTATATCATGACACACACAAACACACAAAAAAGACGAAATGTGCCATATTAATTTCCATACTAAAATATACAATGTTCATTATTTCGTCTTGATTATCATACTAAATATCACTTCAGCATTTTCTGCCACTGAAACTCTGTCTTTTGGGGAATGACAGATGCAATGTACAAAAAAAACCCCTCAAAAAACAATGAAGAGATAGAGAGACACTTACACACAGACAGAGAAAGACGAGATGGGAGATTGAAGAGCACAGTTGGACAAAAAGAAATGGCTTTGGATGGGGATCAAATGTTAAAAAAAACAAAAAAAAAACAAAAAAGGGTGTGTAGGTGAAAAGAGTGGGAGAGGCTAAAAACAAAGGGTGAAGAGATGAATGGTAAGCAGGGTTCCAGAGAGAAGAATAGATTAAAAGGATGCTATGCATGGATGGATGCAGGAAGGATTGAAATTAGTGTTTTGGCTTCTTTAGCCTGTTAAACAGGCGGCTGACCAGTTTAGGTGTTATCACGTCTCCCTCGCAGGCTCTGTATTGACTGACTCTGGGGGAGAGAGGGAGGGGACGTAGGGGGACTGTGAAGTGATAATTGGCGATATGCTTACCTGGCGAGGAGCCTGCAACCTCCAGCAGGGCACAAAAAACAAATACACACACACACAGAAACACACATACACACTCTCTCCTCTATTGTTATATGCCATGACAAGCATTACCTCCAACCACCCATCCTTAGCAAACATCCAACTATAAGAAAATACACACGCACAAAAAGGTAGCTTGGCATAAGAATAAAACCAATCCTGATGTGTCTCCTATGGAATACTAATATGATTGCCCTTGCCAGCTGACCTCTTATAGGCCAAACAGGCTGTCTGTCAAACTAATGGGGCGGAACGCTGGCATATTGCTTTCCCACAATCCCTCAGCAGAGCCGGGACACTCATTTACTTCAGTCAGCTTGTTGCCAAGGCAACATTTAGGATGGTTCTGGTGGTGGATGGACGCACAAATGCGCATGCTGCTCTTCATACCATTCTGTACATGCGCCTGTGTACGTGCAAACTTCGAACACGGAATCACAAACACAGTGCAACCTGTGAAATTTTACTACTGTCAACTTACACACACACACACACACACGAGTGTTGCTAACAGCAGTGAAACAGATGAATTTATGTATGCAACTGACAGCACTGTCTGCATGCGGAAGGTACGCTAAGTGCTCTGTCTCTAGTCTCATCTTCATGCTCCAAAACTCTCTCCCTTCATTCACAATACATGCTCTTCTGTTCATTTTTTTCTGAAAAGCAAGCAGACAAGCCTATTCTTCTCCACCTGTATTTTTCTCATCTAGACAAGGAGAAAGCAAAAGAAAGGGCTGCAGACACATAGGGACCAGAGCCGAGAGACTTCCAGCACCAGGTTTCAAACTCCATCGCTGTTCTTGTGGATTGATTACAGATGTCATCTAATGCAAATTCAGCCTGACTTTTCAGCTGTTCAACATTTTTTTTTTTTATTGTTTCCCCATCGAAATGAAAAAATGCAAGAGGATGAAATTTTAATTGGGGCCGAGCTCATCTATTGTGCACAGTCTTAAAACCTAAACCAATCACACGCAGGCAGTGTCTTCATGGCTGGCTCACATCCTGTGCAATCTGTCCCTACAGACCCAGAGCAGGATCCCTGACAGCAACTGTCTGTGCGTCTGTAACTGTGTCTCTGTTTGAAAACAGCACATAATTGCAAGTGAGGGGTTTAAATGTTGAATGATCACATGATTTGGTATGTCAAGTGCTAAAAGTTGAATTCCAACTCATTTTTAGCTTAATATTTTGCTCATATGGGATTTGTAGCTTGAAAAGTGTTTGTAGCTGGTTACTGTGATTACTCTGTGTAAGAGGAAAGCAGCCTCAAAAGCAGGCTTTTGAGATCAGGCTCCCAAGTCAAATTTCAATGAAAAAAGGCTCCCAAGTCAAATTTCTCAACTTCTCAGCATTAAAAAGCTATTTTACGCGTTATAAAAAAAAATCAGCTTTGGCCTCTAGGGTTAGGTTCCCTCTTGTAATAACTCAGGTGAACATGCATAGTGGAGTTTGGGGTGTGGCCATGTTTATTGACAGGTGTCCCAACCCAGGCAGCTAAAGCCATTAAGCATTTGCTAGGCCTCATCCACTACTTCTAATCATTAGTCTGGACCTCTTCCATGTGTGTATGTGGGCTGTTGGTGATTTTTTTAATGGATTATCTGACTAATATTACAGCTGACTGTGTGGTACAGACCATACCAGAAGTTTGTGCTACAGTCTACTGTTATTAGTCCATTACTACATTACATTAAATGATCCTTTTTTCCATACATGTCACAATGGCTATATCATCATACATCATTGTCTGTGGAGATGACACTAAGCAGGAGATGAGGTCATCAACAAGTCTCCAGTCCATCTCAGGGTTAACGCAAAGAGACAGACACTCCATTTATGCCCACATACACACCTACAGCCAATTTAGAACCATTAATTAACCTACTCTGCATCACTTTGAACTGTGTAAGGCCTTGACTATATTCTGGTGTGGACATGGACACCTAGACACCTGATGGCCAAGCACCATTCCTGTTACACTCCTTTGAAGTCCACTTGAAGTGTGCTGCCTGGGGCACTTCTGTAGTTGGTACACTGTAATGTAAATTCTCTGATGATGAATCTGCGCAATCACAAAAAACAGGCAGACCCTCGCGCTCATCACCTGATGACGAAATTTATGTCACGTGGACATGAGCGGCCTCTAGCAGACTCACGGACGCAGAGAGTATAATCCCAATGTAAACCAGAGCACGCACGCACACACACACACACACACACACACACACACACACACAGGTACAGCAAGAACCTGCAAACTCCACATAAAAAGACCCCAACTGACCATCAGTTTCAATTCAGAACTTTCTTGCTTTGAAAGGACTGTGTTAACCTCTGCGCCAATATGTTGCCCTGATTTGCAATAGCTTTTTGAAAACTGACTAAGGAATAGGGCTGCAACTATCCATTGTTTTTTGTAATCGAGTATTCTATCAATTAGCCCATCGATTAATCATGTAATCTGATAAGACATGCTATTCTTATCTGTATATTTTAACTTCCATAGATTTATCACACATTTAGATTATTTTTGCAGATTTTTCACAGTGTGAAACAAACCGCTCTCTTTTGTTCACTTGAAACTTGCTGATGAGGTGGTTAATGAAGGACCTCCAGCCGTTTCCCAGTAAAGATTTTAATGGTGGTTACAGTTGATGTAAGGTGGAGGAATACAATCGGACTGATGACTAACAGCCCTCTTCCCCGGAATCTTTTAAAGATATAAATGTCATGTATTGATTTTTCTGTGTGACGTAAGTGTTTATATGTTTGCCAAATGATATGAATAAAGGCTTTAAAAAGAAAAGAAAAGGAAAAGCGCTGCTGCTTTGGACAGCAGAAAAACATTTCCTTTTGCTCCACCTGAGCTCACCAGCTCGTGGCTCCGCCTCTTTGTGCTTGCTGCAGACAGACTGCACGTAAAGCATGAGCTTAATGTTGTAATTAGTGATAGCATAATTGCCTTGAAAAAGTAATCTGATTACTGATTACTCCTTAAAAAGTAACTTAGTTACTTCTAAAATTAAGTAATCAGTAAAGTAACTTAAGTTAGATTACAAGTTACATTATAAGTTACTTTCAACAGCTGCCAGTGTTGTGCCAAAAAGTGATCGCCTGCCTTAAAATGATTCAAATGTTTCTGTGTGCTTTTAGGTGTAATGTCTTTGGTATTATTGTCCTCATGCTGAAAAACGGGACTTAAATGTTGAATCAGCCAGACGTCACTCCCTGAGACGCAAGAAAAAAGCAAAAATATATCCTTGTACTGAGGAAAATGTCTAAAATAGTAACGCACAGTGACTTGGATAAGTAACTTTAAACAGATTAATAGACTGCAAATAGTAACACATTAGATTACTCGTTACCAAAAAAAGTAGTCAGATTAGAGTAACGCGTTACTAAGTACATTACTAACATCACTGGTTGTAATGCTTTGTGTCCACACCAGTGGTGATGGGTGGGGTGGTCTCCCCTTCGTTAACGAACATTGCTTATGCTAATGGTGATGTCCACAAGCAGCAAACTATGGTAATAGCTATCTGTTCTGGTATTTTAACAGCTGAAATTATCAGACCAGTGAGCACAACACACAGGAGAGCAGAGTACAGTAGAGGCGTGGAAAAACGTGTCGGCGATGATTCACTCAGTGTTCAAGCTCTCCAACGGTGAACTTTAATGCTGCTAATGTGGGTGACACCTGAGCGCTGCAGAGTTTAAACGAAGCATCTAAGCAACAAATTTGTGTCGAGGATTTTTTATAAATCAAATTATTCATGGAATTGAATACTACTAAGGAATATGCCCCATATGCACAGTATCATCTGTATGGATAATAACTTCTTTTTGAGGCCCGTCTCACCAAACCTGAGTTTTACAAACTTTCAACATTAACAACCACAGTTGTGTAGCTTGTATTACTTTCAACTCGTGAGGATTTCAGCATAGAATGTGGTTTCTAGCACTCTGGCAGGTGTTTATATTGTCAGTCTGTCTCTCTGCTTGTCTACTGACAGATTTTGTCAGCATGATAGCTTTACAACCATGTACATGTAAAGCCCTGTCCACATATAAAGTGATTTGTAAGTTGTACATTGCTTTGTAGCTGACAGCTTGTTGCTGGATATTCAAGGTTGTGGTTGCTTAGATAACCCTCTTGCATATTTCTCACCCTATTAAACTCTGTGTTTACCGATTTCGCATTGCCAACAGGTGCTTTGTTTGTTATACACTGACAAATTTCACTGACATTTTATATCTAGTCACTACATCGCTGCTAGTCTGTCCTTGTGTGCCCTAAAACCTTGTTAATGGTCATTTGTTGTTTTGCATGCCAACTGTGTTGTCATCGCAGTCCGGTCACCATTTATACTGGTGCTTGATGTTCCCTGGACTTGCAATCTTTTCCTGAACAATAGGCATCATCACTCGGAAAAAAAGTTTTTTCCCCCAAAGTTTTGTCCAGAAAGTCTCATCTTTTCAAACTGGTGAAGCATCACCCTTTGTATTAATCTGGGAATCTCTGATATACTTGTATCTTCAATGCAGCAGCGTGGATATTCCAGGCTGTGGTTGCCTTGATCCAGGACAGAAAAACTGAGAGACAAGCCAAAATAACACCATCAGTTGTGACGTCACTTTTGGCGTGCACTGCTATTCGTGAGAGCCTCAACGGTAAGCATAAACTAGGTGTACAGTCTGATCAGGAAACATCACTTCTGGTGTGCAGTTGAAATCAAAATGAAGGCAGAGAGCAGGTGCTTGTAGATATAGAAAAATTTTTTCCCACACTGGATTGAAAATGGTCTAGATATATTGTAACAAAGCTATAAAAATTACTGTTGAGTGACTTTACTCACAAACTGCACTTGTGCTACCAAATGAAAAAGGACACAGCAGTTTTCATTCTTAAAGATTATTTACAATGTCTTGAAATGCAGAAAACAGCTGTGAATATCACTGAAGGCTGATAAAAAAAATTTTTATGAGGCCACAAAACCGTGGAAAAACACGCCTTACATCCCAAAGGTACACACTGACACATGGTGACCTAGACGAAGAATCTGTCTTGGCTCTAACAATTTAAACAGCTTCCATTCAAAGATTAAACTGATATATGTTCATGTCTACATGAATAAATGTTTATACAAAGATAATGGTAACTGTCTGGCTGACTAAACCTCTATCATCTTGGCTTTCTGTTCTATTTAGAAAAATCAATCAAAGCAGTGAAATGTTGAAATGGCAGATAAGCTCAGGAATAAATGAGCAACAGCAGCCAGTGGACATAAAAAAAGGTTAATTTCCTGCCCTTGAGTTTGTTGTTGATGCACTGCATCAGCTCAGCACTCCTCCAGATTGAAGTGCGAAAAACAATGTCGACAGGTGTGCGTTTGATCTAACTGAATGACATTTACCCAGGTACCCTTGAGACTGAGAGGTAAAGAACCGTAAAGACCTTTTGTTGCCTCATCTTTGATGGAAAAAAAACAACTCACTAAAGCTGAATGAATGAATGAATGCGTGGCCACTCAGTGCAGAGTGTGATCCTGGAAAATGTAGATGTATAGCAAATGATTTTTGTGTGTTTTTTCCACTCGGTCCTCCTCTTGCATCTGTCAATCCCCAGTGGCTGCCTCCCCAAACACTACTGGGCCTTCATTGCTCTCATCTTTCTTGTCTTCTTGCTTTAAGCATTGTTTCCTTCCCATCTCTCTTGTTTGTTCCATTCTTCCTCTTGTCACTACCCTTACCTCTGTCTAATTAACACCTACTGTATGCTCTATCTGCCTTTGCAAACCCCAAAGGACTGAGCTGAAAAGGGAGATGGAGAGAGGAAAAATACATACAATAAGAAATGAGGGAATCAACTGAGTAAGAAAAAAAAATGCTGCAGAGTGACACAGAAGGAGATAATAGACGGATTCAGATGGTGGCTGTTAATGCGGCCTCCTTTAGCCGGTCAGTGGAAACGTTTACAATGAAAACAGCTGCTGTGGTTAAATTTAACTGAATAAAAACATTAAGTAAACCACAGTGATCAACATAAACATGCTTTACGTGGGCACTAATGCATCCAGGCTGACGCATTCACATGTTCAAGAGCTCTCTAGAAACCATCTGTCTTTGTAAAGCCATCAGAGACCTCAGGACAACATCAAACGACGCTGTAGATCTCGAGGTGCTTGACTGTGTGTGTGTGTGTGTGTGTGTGTGTGTGTGTGTGTGTGTGTGTGTGTGTGTGTGTGTGTGTGTGTGTGTGTGTGTGTGTGTGTGTGTGTAGCGACAGAAAACGAGTGTGCCATCCATTTTTGTGGCTCGAGCCTCAGCTGGTGTTTATCAGTTAAGGTGGAGCCTGTGTATGTGTGTGTGGACACTGAGGACTTCCAACAAATCATTTCAGGCAAGCAGATGCATGGTTATAAACTGACATATGAATGCACATACACGCAAATATACAGACATGCAGGTGCACCACTTGATACTTCACCACAGAGACTGCAAAGAAAAGCTGCATGCACACTAACATACAAACAGCAAGGTTAAAAATGGCAGTGAGTGTGAGCTGGTCTGAAAGACTAAAGCTGTTCGGCCAAATGAAGACAAAGAAAACGACCACAGGCAAATGCACCAGCACCCAAATTTGCAAGCATTAACACACACACACACACACACACACACACACACACACACACACACACTGAGTAAAGTGCGTGTGCACATGTTTTAGTGAATCTGGCTACTGCATTAGTAGTACAGATTTATTGCAAGTATCGATTAACCACGGACGTCAAACATCACCCACTCGCAGAAAAGCACTGAGTCAACAATACACTGAAAAATGTTTATTTCCACAGCACTCCACACCCATAAATTATGAACTATTGACTTCACACCTGCAAACACGTAAAAAGAACAGACACACACATGCACCCTCACACACCGAGCAGCATGCAAAAGCACCTTGAACACCTGCCACAACAAAGAGCTACCTGCTACCATACACAAAGAAAAATATAGACAGACACCACACAGGGGACATAAAACACTCACCAACATACACACACACACACACACGCTTTTTGGCTCGTAAATTACACTGCATCATCTGATTAAAAGAAGTGAGACAATTTTAAATTATTTGGTGTCCACAGATGACCATTTGCACCACAAAGCCGTGCCATTAATAACAGCTGAGGCCTGTGAGTATCTTGGCAAGCACACAAACATAGACGACCAAAGGATCAGACAGGTGGTAACTTACCTCCACCTCCACCGAGCAGAGTATTGTTGGCTAAAAGAGAGATAAGAAAGAAGAAATGATTGTGAATACAACTGAAGTGTAATTAATAAGGCTTAAACTGTCACAGCAAGCAATAATTAAAAAATAGGTGGACAGAAAACTAATTAAATTAAGTAAAAACATCTGTAGTGTATATATGGCTAGAATGCCATTTCTATTTATATGGCCATGTAATACTTGTTTTGCTTCTATTTTAAGCTGAAAAAATATTTAAAATTTGGACTCAAGAACAAGATATTAGAAGATGCAACAAGATATAAAAAACAGACAAATCCGGTTTGTTTTTTTCTCTTCACTTTTTAATCATACTAAAAGACTTCCAAGTGAAATTATAATGAAGCCAAAACAATGAAATGAAGTGATTGATTCTGGTGACAATGATAGAGCCAGCAAACTTTTTCTCCATAAAGACTTCTCCAATGTGCAGATTTCATTTTTTCCATTGCGATTATTCCGTTATTTTAATTCCGTTATTTTAATTGCCAGCAGTCAGAAGAGAATGGCCAGACTGCTTCAAGTTGATAGGAATGCAACAGTAATTCATTACAGTCGTTACAACCAAGGTATGCAGAATTGCATTTCTGCACATCAAAACTTAAAGCCAGTGGTCTACAGCAGCAGAAGACCACACCAGGTGTGAGTCTTGTCAGCTAATAACAGGAAAATGAGGCCACAATTTGCACGGGCTCACCAAAATTGGACAAGAGAAGACTGGAAAAATGATCTGATCTGTAGAGTCTCAATTTCTGCTGTGACATTCAGAAAGCAGAGTCAGAATTTGATTTAAAGGATGGAGCATGGAGGCATCTTGCCTTGTATCAACAGTTAAGGCTGATGCTGGGGGTGTAATGGTGGCTTTAGGCCCTTTAGTACCAACTGACCATGCCCACTCTTTATGACCACAGTGTACCCATCTTCTAATGGCTGCTTCCAACAGAATAACACACCATGTCACAAAGCTCAAATTCTTGAACATAAAAATGATTCAACTGCATTCAAACAGCCTCCACAGTCACCAGATCTCAATCCAGTAGAGCACCATTTGGGATGTGGTGGAACAGGAGATTTACAACACGGATGTGCCGCTGACAAATTTGCAGCAACTGTGTGATGCTGTGCCATTTCCAGCACCTTGTTGCATCTATGCTATGAAGAATTAAGACAGTTCTGAAGGCAAAATGGGGTCCAACCCAGTACTAGCAAGTTGCTTGTACCAAATAATTTGGCCCATGAGTGTATGTTGACACGTGTGAGCGTGTAACACTGCCTAAATGGTGTTTGTTTCAGGTGGTGCAACAGTTACTTTAAAAGCAAACCATCTCCGTTTCCAGCCTCTGTTCTGCTGGTTAAGTTTTCATTGTACAAGTCTGAAAATGGAACAACTGGATGTTTCAGTGCACTCAAGTGTACTGCACATCTTCATTCAAAGTGGCAAGAGAGAGCTCACACACGTCAGTATACATTTTCATTAGCACAAGTATGACAGTGCAAGTAGGAAATAAGGAAATTCCCTCTAAACTAACATCTCTCATTATATAACCTGAACAACTGCAAATTCTTACACTTTGTAGATGGATGTAATTCCAAGGTGATACTACAACCAAAAAAGTAACAAAATGAGACATGCATGCCTAGCAGTGCAAGCGCTTGCTGACATTATAAACAGGCTTCTGTGTGCAAACATAAAAGTCTTTGGTCAACTGATGCTTCACCTCATGAGTAGTGCACTGGGGGGAAAAAAAGATAATGACAAAAGATAATGATATTATAAAGCTTCAGTTTGTTGTGTCATATTGCTGGATTCCATTAAAAAAATAAAAATTATTCAGCTACTTGCAGTACAGTATGCCACAGTAATATGCCACAGCTTATGAAACTCTGGCCTCCTAATTTCAATTCAGGTTCTATATCTAATTGAACCATCGTTAAGATAAATATAAAAAAATGGGGGAGGGGGGGTCCCACATTTGCCCTTCTGGGGGAAAAAAAATAAAAAATAAAAATTTCATTGGTGTCAGCATTTCTTCACACGAGTGGCTCTCAGTTTGTGTCTTCAGGGCTTACAGTGCCGTTACTTTTTCCCAGCTGGTAAGTTAATTGCATCCACGTGGCATCGCAGGTGTAACTCGGTCACTGATTAGATGGATAGAATGAGAACCAGCAGGCTCAGAGTCCCGTCAGTGAGGGCTGAGAAGCACAGCACAATATGAACGAGTAACTTCACGGCCTGCAAAGCTAATGAATAAACTCACGCTGAGGCTACGGTCCAAAGAATAATAAGCAACTCTGTGAGAAGAAATAAACAGGCTATGTGGTTCAATTTGTCTTTCAGCTATGAAAAAGGCAATCATACAGCAACTTCCAACCTGGATAACAAGGAGGTGACTGTACTTAAACAAATGAAGAATATAATGAGCTCTTTTTACAGCAAGGTAAATGTTGAATAGATGCTGGTGGCGTGTTGGACTGTGTTTTCCAAATCATTCCCTACTCAAATCAAGTCACCGCACATGCTTGTAAGTGTAAATTGCTGGCAGGGTGATAATGCTGGCTGTGGCTGCTTTTGACATATGTGACACCCAAGTGTTTTTCTCACCCGCATATCCATAAACGTGTGGACTCAGCAGTGTTAGCCTGAGGACATCTGCAACGCTTCCAGGAAACCGTACTATAAACTCATACTGCTGCTCATGTACCCAATTTTGGTTGCCGTGAACATGCTAGGATAATCTGATAAGCACATAATCATTCTGCGAGGGACAATTTCAAAGTTACGTATGAACACACAGGGGACATCTCTCATTTTAGCTAATCCTTGCCAGTAGGCATTGTGCCAACTGGGTATGTACTGAGACTGTACATGAAGCAAGTTGGTTTTTAGAGGGGGAGGAAGAGAAGCTAAATCACACAGATGTCTTTCCTTCTCGAGGATTCTCTAGTCTTCAACATTTTCACCCTTCTCCATTGGCTCATTAATTGTAAATACCACTTAATTTCACTCTTTTAACAGAACACACTTCCCTGTATATGTCTCACTAATATCTCCCAAAGTGACTATCTCTGCTCTCTGGAAAGCCTTCTTAGGCAGAAAGGAGTTTAATGTGACAGTGTGAGACTGTCTCAGGTGCACAGCTTGTCTAAGAACTGATAGATCAAATGATGAACCTGAATGAAGCTTGTTCAGATGGAAAACCTCAGACAGATAAATTGTCTCCATTAAGTCACCCATTTATCATGTGCTGATTAGCTGCAGACTGTACATAAGGCTTATATACTGTAACACACTAGGCCTTGTTAGTACTTGTCTGTGTTCACTAACTCGCCCCAGGACATATGAAGTCTGGATTCCCGAATGGTGAAAAGCTTCCTTTCTAAAGAAAGACAAATCAGCCTGAAGGAGAAAGACTGTAGCTCTGACATGCAGTGCTGGACCAAAACCACAGCAGTGGTGTGTTGCTGGTGGTGAAGTGAACTGGTGGCCCAATTGAGACATCAGGATTACCAGGAATAACTGATTTAGTTAGCCACAGTGGAAACTTTGTTACACTTCTTTTAGGCTGATTTGGTAAACACTGAGCAGTTACAAATCAAAACAATCATTTATAATTTATGTTTGTTTCCACACATTTGAATCCAAGTCCAATATTTACTAACTTTAACTTATTTCTAACCAATTCCTGGTTAAGTACCTGACTGTATAGTCACTAAATGCTGCACTATCATCAGCTGGCAGTTTGTCTTGAACACGCAAAAGACAGCAGTATTGTAGCCAAAACCAATACAATGAAAGCACGGTTGGTCAACAAAAACTGTAAAGTGTAATGCAAGAGTTTCAGGTCAACTCCCAGCCAGATGTACCTTTACTCTATGTCATTTCCTGTTATGTACCCACATTTCCTGCTGGTCTCTACTATTGCAGCTATCTGCAGCTATCAAATAAAAAGGCAAAATGAGCAAAACATCTTAAATAGCAAAACAACTGCAAATGCTTTGCAGGTTTATAATTCTGAGAGACTTTTTTCACATTGTAATTTGATATATTGAGGATATAAAAGCGCTGATTTTATAGGCTTTAGAAATGGTCTTTCTGACTGACTTCAGTAAGGGGCAAATTGGTTGCTAGGAAACTGACAGTTTTGGGAACCAAATCCTATTACACCTAACTATAGATATTACTTCAACTTCATTAAATGTGCATATGCAGATAAATATAATTCAATTCAATTTTATTTATATAGTAATAAATCACAACAACAGTTGCCTCAAGGTGCTTTATATTGTAAGGTAAAGACCTACAATAAAACAAAGAAAACAATCATACAACCTCCTATGAGCAAGCATTTGGCGACAGTGAGAAGGAAAAACTCCCTTTTAACAGGATGAAACAGACGGCAGAACCAGGCTCAGGGAGGGGCGGCCATATGTCAGTTGGGGGTGAGGGGAAGGAGACAGGACAAAAGACACACTGTGGAAGACAGCCAGAGAATAATAACAACTAATGCTTAAATGCAGAGTGGTGTATAAACACAGAGAGAGTGAAAAGAGGTGAGTAAAGAAGAAACAGTCAGTGCATCATGGGAACCCCACAGCAGCCAGCATAACTAAGACCCCTTTTACATGAGAACAATCCAGTGGAAATGGTGTTTTTACATTTTTGTTTTCAAAAAGTAACGTGTTCAGACAAATGAAAAACTATCTCCGTTCACATGAAAATGCAAGATGATGTAGTTCAGGGTCACCTGATCCAGCCCCAATTATAAGCTTTATCAAAAAGGAAAGTTTTAAGGCAATCCTTGACAATAGAGAGGGTGTCTGTCTCCCAAATCCAGACAGGGAACTTATTCTACAGAAGAGAAAGCTGAAGGCTCTGTCTCCCATGTTACTTTTAAATACCCTAGGAACCACAAGTAAGTTAGTAGTCTGAGAGCAAAGTGCTCTATTAGGGTGATATGATACTAGGGCTAAGAAAAATAACCTCAGTTTTATCTGAATTTAGAAGCAGTAAATTGGAGGTCATCCAGGTCTTTATGTCTAGGACATTCCTGAAGTTTAACTCGTGTGTCATCTGGCTTCATGGATAGATAAAGTTGGGTATCATCTGTATAGCAATGAAAATGTAGGCTATGCCTTCTAATAATACTGCCTAAGGCAGGGGTCGGCAACCCGTAATCCGGAAAGAGCCATTTAAACCCGGTTTACACGGAAAATCCGCAAATACTAGCGGAAGCCGGTAGCCGCTTCCGGTAGCGGTTACCGCGAGTGACACATCTATTGAGAAATTAACATAAAAATAAAATGCACTTCAACTGGATACTTATAATTTACTTCCGCGAACCGCACAGAGCCACACATTAAGCCTGGATGAGCCGCATGTGGCTCCGGAGCCGCATGTTGCCGACCCCTGGCCTAAGGGAAGCATGTATAATGTAAATAGAATAGTCCTAGCATGGAACCCTGTGGAACTCCATAATTAACTTTGTGTGAAGAAGGCTCCCCATTTACATGAACAAATTGGAGTCTATTAGATAGATATCATTCAAACCACTGTAGTGCAGAACCTTTAATACCTACGGCATGCTCTAATCTCTGTAATAAAATATTATGGCCAGCAGTATTGAATGCTGGTCTAGAAGAACAAGCATAGAGATGAATCCACTGTCAGAGGCCACAAGATCATTTGTAACCTTCACTAATGCTGTTTGTGTACTGTGGTGAATTCTGAATCCTGACTTTCCCCTGCAGATGATTAGTTAGGTGTTTTACAGCTACTCTTTCAAAAAAATTTAAGGTAAAAGGAAAGTTGGAAACTCACCTATAATTAGCTGCATCAAGTGATGGGTTTTTAAGTAATGGGTAAATTACTGCAATCTTAAAGGCCTGTGGTACATAGCCCATTAATAGAGATAGATTCATCATATTTAAGATTGAAGCATGAATTAATGGTAGGACTTCTTTGAGAAGTCTTGTAGGAATGGGGTCTAATAAACACATTGATGGTTTGGAGGAAGTAACTATTGAAGGTAACTTGAAAAGATCAATCAGAGTGAAAGTCAAAATAAATATCAGTAGTTGCGAAAGTAGCTGTACATAATGAGATAATCGACCTCTGTGGAGCAGAGTGTAGGTAGCTGCTTTACATGGCATTGAAGATAATAGTGGAGGAATTATATCTTTAAACTTAGTTACAGCCCTTTCAGAAAGACATCTACTGTAATGAAATTTATTCCACACTGCTGTGTAATCCATTATTGCAAATTTAAATGTTATTAAGAAACGATCAGACAAAAGAGGCTTTTCAGGAAATACTGTTAAATATTCAGTTTCTATGCCATATGTCAGAACAAGACCCAGAGTGTGATTAAATTACATTTTGAAAGAAGCCAATTCAATCTTATAATAGATTAAATGCAGTGCTGAGGCAGTCATTTTCAGGATCCACATGGATGTTAAAAATCACACAATTATTTTATCTGAAATGAACACTAAATCAGATAAAAAAATTAACTTTTTTTTAACTTTTTTTTTTTTTTAATTGACCAATTCGCAATTTAAAAAAAAAATTTTTTTTTAAATCTATTATCTCTTACCTCTTTTGACCCATAGAATTTTAGCTGTTCATCACACCATCACCGAACATCTGGACAGTGCAAAATTAATGTGACACAACAGATAAACACTGGACACTGCCATCAGTAAATATCGCCTCATCTATCTTGCTAATAGGCCAGTAATGGTAGCTACTTTCAGCTGCTCTCTTATTCACAAGGGGTCAACCACAATTGGTAGCTCCACACATTTGATTTGGCAGTTTTATTTTTTTGTTTCTTTCTTTCAAATTCCAGATGCCCTTCCTGGTGCAGCCCAAAAGGGATTTGCATCCCGTCCTGGAATCAAACTGGGGATATTTTGTTTGTTATGTGAATGTGTAAACTACTACATTATGGAACCACTTAGCAGGCCAGTGATACTGGTTGGTATATTGATGCATCCATAGTTTTAAGTATCAAGTTTTGTGTGCACACAGTGAACTTTTATGACTTTAAAATGTTTTATAAAAGTTTGAACTGCTAGGTATAACAGAAGATGTT
Organism: Australoheros facetus; assembly: GCA_030220045.1. Classification (NCBI taxonomy): domain Eukaryota; kingdom Metazoa; phylum Chordata; class Actinopteri; order Cichliformes; family Cichlidae; genus Australoheros; species Australoheros facetus. The sequence continues at coordinate 16,278 of JASGAU010384094.1, forward strand.
GACTTCACTTTCAGTCAACATGTAGAATTTAAAGTCATCAAAGAAGCAAATTATTCACCCCCTCTTCTGCCTCAGATACATCAGATACATCAATGTCAGGTAATGCCCAAACATTTCTATTAGTCCAAACATTTCTATTAATCACAATAAGACATAGTAAACACAGAATGATAATGAAGTTCCCACAGTTAAGAAAAACAATACAAAGATGACAACATGTTTAATTACTCCATTACCCTCTGGATCCCTACAGCTGTTATTTGTGTGTAAAAAGTCCTCATTCTTTCTGAGGGAATGACACTAAAACCTGATGTTTTAGATTGCTGAAATTTGTGTCTGCAGCTCTATTAGAGCTGGTGAAAATGACTTACTTGCACATGATAATGTCTGTTTGTGAGATTTAAAATACTGTACTAATAAGATGGCAGTCATTACCATATCCAATAGGAGAAGGTTATTTCCACATTTCCTTTTTTCTCCCTCACGCTGTCAGTGATCCTGTGTATAACAGAGCAACATCATGAATGTCTTTAAGAAGAGAGCAGACTGCTTTCCCTGTTTGTACAATCTAATGATTCAAGACAACAAAGACACACAAAATCAGACAAAGAGGTCTTGGAGAGAGATGATGGAGGCAGGCTGATGCAGCCCCAGAGGAAGCTGATGACTGGCATAAACACTGTTGCCTTCAGACATGAACAGATGACACCCTCTATGACCTATTTCATTTAAAGCATACTGGATGTATAGAAAACCCTTTTTTATTATTAGTCGTTACTTCACTGCACCACCTTGAAAACACATGAAATACTTACACGGAGTTGATTTCTTACCTTTCCTTCAGTGTTACAGTATACTTGTGCGCTTCATAATCATATACAGTGTCGGCTGCTAGACATAATTTCCCACACAGAGACTTTAGTGGGGCAGGCTGGCCAGATTATAACTGGCAACTCATTTTAGCACATTAAAGTCCATCCAAGTAAACAATGCCATCTGCAATCAATAAACTACTGAAGAATCCCATGGCTACCCCAGGCTTTCCTGCATTGTGTTTCTTGACTGGTTGGCTTGTCGGGCAGATCACTGATGAGGTGATTTTGAATGTCATTCGGCTCAACTACAGTCTATGACTGCAGCTGGCGATGGTAGCCTCAGAGATCTGCTTCAGAGATTCATTGCAAGCTGGAGGGACACTCTAATGAGAACCTGTGGCAGGTGGAGGAGTGGTTTATGCGCCGCTATGCTAAGCTCACAGAGGCTGCAGAGCAGAACAAGTACTACCAGCTGCAGTTGAAGTTCATCTGTGGATCAAGATACTGATGGGCAAATGATCACAATGCTCCGCTAATGCTCCACAGTTAAGTCCATAAGTTTTTGGACAGTGCCATTTTGAGAGGCTCGAAAGTAATTGGGGGCAGAATTAAAGAGGACCCAACTATTTGCCGCAACATACTTGACAACTAAAGTATTTGAAGAAGAGCTCACAAACACCATGGTGGAAAACACTGCTAGGTGTGGGAATAAATATCAGTTTTGCAATATTACATAGCACTGCATTTTGAGATACATTTTCAATACTCTGGCCTGCAATATGAAGACTTTTATTAAAAACGCAGAGACACTGCTAAAAATAGATTCCACCACCAATTCCTTATGGTGGTGCTCACCAAATAAAATGAGATTGAAGTGAATGGAAGTTAACTTAGAGCGAAGAAGAAGAACTTCACAGGGACAACATGGTGGACAGCAGGGGAAAGCAAATTAGAGAGCACGTTAGATAATCAGCCACAATATTACAACTGAATAATAATACACATAGGCACACTAACACCACAGGGAAAGTGGTACCTTATTCTTCAGGTATCCAGGTATGATGATGCATTATCTATACAGAGTATCACAGAATTGCTATTTTGTGGGTAATACATGACACATGGGTAATGTGTTGTGAATTACTCTGTACTGACTGCCCAGGTAGTTGAAGACATAAAATATGCACTCTAGCATCCAATTTCCATTTTATTTTTGCCTTTCAAAGAAGGCGAGCCAAGTTCAAATTCACCACGTACTTTCCTGTCACAAATGCAAAAAAGATTTTTCATTTTATCTCACAGTTTAAAAAAAAAAAAAAATCTCAACCTGTAATCTTTATTCATGGGATTATATAATTATTAAGATTGTCTTACATAAAAAGGTACAATAAATCTTTGACACATTTTCAGTGATCCCGTATAATCCTGCTGTTCTCTGTGTAGATACATAGGTGCTTGAGACTGAACCAGCCTCTGGTTTGATGCCTTTGTTTCCCCTCGTGGGGGGAACAAAGGCATCAAAGCAACCAAAATACCCATGTGCATGCACAATCACGCATTTGCAGAGATGTGGACACACACACACACACACACCTGCTCACATGCGTGGAAGTGCACAGCCACACAAACACATACGCAGAAGGGTGCAGGAGGAAAGGGGTTTGAACACCAAGACGTGCATGCACATACACCATCCTTTCAAGCAGTCACACATACACTCATATACAAATCCAGACAGTCAGTGTTTGGGTAACCATGGTGATGGCAAAGCCCAAAGGTTTGTTACTGAAACCTAGTTAATTAGAAAGAGCGCCGGCGAAAAAGAGAGAGAGAGAGAGAGAGAGAGAGAGAGAGAGAGAGAGAGAGAGAGAGAGAGAGAGAGAGAGAGAGAGAGAGAGAGAGAGAGAGAGAGAGAGAG